>JAUMHG010034908.1:0-10396 GCA_032359395.1 Enteromius anoplus
GAATGAAACTTGCTCTTTACAGGCTTTTAGTTTACAAATTTTCTATACTTATCTCATCCGGGAGGACACATGGGTCAGGGTCGCAAGCAAAGCACGAAGAAAATGAACCAGCGCAAAGCTCAAGCTAAGAAAAAAAGCAAAATTCAAAAGAAAATTGCTGCGGGCAAAGCTGCTAAGAAAAAAGCTTAATTCGCCACTACTTCCACTTCATCGGTGGCAGGAAAGGCCCAAGGGACACTTCTTTTGGGCCTAGCGTTTTAAAAATGATTGAAGCTTTTGTGTCCCAAGATCTCTCCTCAACCACCCGCATCTTCTGATCGATATCATCCACCAGAAACAGGTTTCCATAACTCAAGAGACTCTCGGGATCTGCAATCATCCCCTTAAACGTTTCTAGCTGGCCCTCACCAGGAATCTTGTGTTCTCCCCAGCTCAACAGACCGTCGTGAATACACTCACGGGCAAAGCGACTGCGCTCACTCAGCTTGTGGTCCTCAGACTCTTCCTCAAACTCACAAATAAGGTAGGGATGATCTTGTGTGACTTCGCCCAAGCGACAACGAAGATCCCCTGAGATGGCGATTTCCATGCGGCCATCGTCATAACGATGCAATAACTGAGGAATACCTGCATAACAGGCCCTTCCTTGGTAGCGCCCGTCGAAAATGGGTAGCACAGCGATAGGTATCTGCATTTCCAACGCATCATTCACCATCTGCCGGTAACGCGTTTCAAAAATATGGAATGGTAAGGCAACCTTTCGTAAAGTTAAAGATTTCTTGAGGGGGAAAAGAAAGACTGTTGATTCCATAAACTGTTCTTTAATCTATTGTTTGTGCAAGAGCTAGCCCACATCCTTCGACAACGCATCCTCCATGAGATTCAGGGAAGAGGCTGGTCATTTACTGTACCGCAGATCCCTTGTGCGTTGATTTTTCTTCTTTTCATTCCCAGCATGTATCAAGAAAATCTAGCCTTTCTGCTAGGTACAATTTCTGTTGCACTTGGGTCTATCGTTTTCAGCATTCCGATTCTTAAAATTGCTTCTTCTAAGAAAGACCCCGAAAATTTCTTCCTCATCGGCACTGGTCTTGTCAGCTTAGGATGGTCGACGATTATGGCGGCGTTCTTTCATCGATATGGGATGATGGCGCCTGTGTCCTTGCTAACGTCGGTTGTGGTTTGCGGAGTGAATGCGGGTGCTTTCATTCTGCTGACGCCGCATACGAAATTATTCTATACATATTTTCTGCCGATGATCTTCATTGCCCCCCTCAGCACGTTGGCGGTGATTCGTAACATCGAAGACCTCGCCCTGCTTGTATTAATGGGCATCTACAATCTCTTCCTGATTTTATCTGCACCACCGATTCGTCAGCGTTTCCAAAGTTCTATTATGAATGAACTTCGGCTGGCGCAAGAGAAAGAAAAGATCGAGTCATTGATGGACGCCTTCCCGGGAATCGTGTCCGTGCTTGACGAGAATTATAACTACCAAATGATGAATCGCTCTGGTTACGAAATGCTCGGGCGAACTGAAGTCATTGGACAGCCGCTGGGTTTCATCAATCCTGAGAATGAGTTCGTTCGCGTGGTGAAAGATTTTATCGATCGTCGCGAAGTGCCTCGCCTAACCCAAGAGATCCAGATCAAGACGGGGAATGGATCACACTGGTTTCTCGTTTCGATGAATCGACTCCAGCACCCCTCTGGCTGGGTGGTCGTCGTGTCGGTTCTCATTGATGAATTAGTTAATGCTCGCAACATCGCAGAAGATCAAAAAGCGAAAGCGGGCCACGCCTCTCGGATGGCGAGTCTTGGTGAGATGGCCCAGGGTATTGCACACGAGATCAACAACCCACTGGCCGTCGTGATGTTCGCCGCTGATGAGATTACTCAACGTGCCAAGCGCAACGAACTGGAGCGCGACTTTATCGAAAACTTCTCCGGAAAGATTCTGGCGATGTCTAAGAGGATCGCAAATATCGTCAAAGGACTACGCTACTTCTCGCGAGATGCAGAAAAGGACCCTTTTCGAGTCGTGCCGGTATCGGTCATCTTGCAACAGACCATCGACTTCCGTATGGAGAAATGCAAAAGTAACGGGATCACTCTTGAAATTATCCCCTTCGATGAATCTCTTATGGTGAACTGCCGTGAAGTGCAAATCATGCAGGCGCTCATCAATCTATTGAACAACTCATTCGAGGCCGTCGTGGGCCTTCCTGATCCGTGGATTCGACTTGAAGTCCGAGAATGGGAAAACAAGATTCAAGTTGTTATCAGCGATTCAGGTAATGAAATTAAGCATGAGAACGGAGATAAGATGTTTGAGCCGTTCTTTACGACGAAAGAAGTGGGACAAGGCACTGGTCTGGGGCTTTCAATTGCTCTCGGACTTTTACAAGACAACCACGGCGACTTGAAGTATCTCGGCAGTCATCCTACGCGCTTTGAGATCAGCCTGCCTAAAGCTCACTAAGAGATCTTACTCTGTTGACCAGCGTGATCAGGATCTTTTTCATCCACTTCGGCTGAGCCGCCAACATTTTTTGATAGTCTTTGTACTCGAGGACGTGGAGCTGGCAATCGGTCGCCGCTCGTACGGTGGCCGAGCGAGGCTTTTGGTCAAGAAAAGAAAGTTCGCCGACGAGGCCACCTTCTTTGATCTTGTTCAGAACAACTTCGCGGCTTTGCACTGAGCGCACGACCTCGAGTTCACCCTGGAGAAGCCAGTAGATCTCGTTCGATTTGTCGCCTTCTTTGATCAGGATATCACCCTTCTTAAGCAGCATTGATAACCTCTCTTCAAGCAGATTTCAGTTCATTTTGCTCACGAATCAATCCGTATACCACCAATCCTTGTGATGTCACAGTGAGCTGCTTCCAGTTCGCATACGTGCGATTGAGCATGGACATGTCACAAAAGACAGTTCCTTCCAATTGCTTCGAAGCCTGTTCAACTTTCGTCGCCACCGCAATCGCGTTACCAATAAGTGCCCACTTCATAGTCTCACCTTCTTCAACGACGCCGCGACTGATATCTCCAAAAGTAAAACAAATGCGATATGACAGAGACAAAATTTCAGCCAGTTCACCGAATTTTGTTCTGAGTTGCTTCTTCCACTTGAAGAATTCATCAACGATCAAACTCTCCCAATGAACCACATCGATGCTATCCCGTCCTGACTCCGGCGAGCTCAGGGTAAACTCGAAACCGTCCCAGACAAACTGGCGTAGCACCCATTCATCTTTGATAATATTAAGGAGGCTCAGACGAAGGGCTTCAACCTCCGCTACATATGATTCGTTACCAATCGCATTGGAAAGACGTGTGCTTCCCTTAAGGTCGAACATCATCAAAAATCCATGATCCTTTTCGACGATGTCATCGCCCGAAAGATAAGCACCCACCAAATGCTCAGGCAAGAAGCGTGCAAGACCCTCGTGTGAGGCCCTAAGCTTCGATTGTGACTGGAACAATTTTATCTGTTCACTCATAATCTTGATCAATGAATTAAACATTTCACGGTCTAAGAAAGAAATTTCAGACGTACGTATGCCCTCAATCCAGAAAACTCCGAGAACATTTCTTGTCTCATCGAGGACAGGAAAAAATGCTGCTGATTTAGTTTGATGCATCTCGAAGAATTTTGTGGTGTTCTGATGCACGACACCTTCCAGCCATTTCGTATTCGGCACAACAACGACCTTGCGTTCGTGAACGGCAATCGCGAGAGGCCCCTGTACGTTATCCTTATGAGCATAGATCTTACCATTAATAAAGCGCTCTTCAATATGTGCATCGAACGAGTAACAGCGAATGTGCTTCAACAAGTAATCGTCACCAGGAGCTCCAAAGACTGCTACGCGCCATCCAAAGAGTCCGTTAATGACAGCCCCATATTGGCTAATGAGATCATTAATACTATCGAAGCTCTTAACATCGATTGCGGCAAAGCGTTCATGAAGAAGTGATATCTTTTGAAGAGATTCCGTCTTCGGTATGGTCAATAGATTATCGATGATGATGCCTTTCAAAAGATCGAGGCAGAACATAAAAGTCGAGTGTCCCAATGAAGTCTTGAATTGATCTTGACCGTACCTGGTCAAAGCAAGTGCACCGACAATTTCACGCCCAGCGAACAACGGAAGTACTGTGAAAAACTTTGAGTCCGTCTCGTGCTTAACTTCACCGCGGCGAATATCCTGAACCAACTTTGAGTCGACATGTACGTTTACAAGAGAGTTGCCAGTAGTGATCACGTGTGCAAACACAGGTGGCAATTCACGTAGTGTGAACTGGTTTGGCTTGTTTTTATCGGCCAGATATTGATTAATTAAAATGTCCTCTTTGTCGGCAACGCTCAATACCGTCATCCGCTCTACACCGAACTGACGCTGAAAAAGCTTCACGATGGCATGCATTGAGTACTGGCCAATTGCCTCGCCCCCTGCTGCCTTCTTGCGTGAGCTGAGCTTAAGAAGTCGGTTGATTTTGAGAAAAGAAGAGAATGACTTCTGGTTTTCAAACAAGACCAGCAATGCCAAATAACTTGGCACTATATAGCTATTGGGAACCCAGGTATAACCAACAAACTCCAAAGAGGTTGATAGCGTGAGAAGAGCCAAGATAAGCTGACGAAAGCTTCTCGTTTTGAGAGCAGAAGACAAGTGAACCGCAGACGAGAAAAATGAAAACCATATCCAGCTCGTCACACGATCTTGATGAACAAGCATAAAAAGCATCACAGAACCAAGTAAAACATTCCTTAAGATTTTTCCGGCTACCCCGCCAACTAAGTATGGGCCGGCAAGAGACAGGTAAACACAATAAGCTAGCATTCCAGCCCATCGATTCAACTGTGTCACAAAAGAAAACGGTAAGAAAACTTCAAGAATACACGATTGGGCAATTGCACCGATGAGTAGCGCTGCTGACATTTGGATTCGCGTTTTAGAACTTGAGTCGACCGTAACAACTTTAATCAGTATCGAGTAGAACAACAGAAAAACCATCGCGGATAGATTAAATATTTTATAGTCTTTAAAAACGAATTCTTGAGCGGATTTAAATTTCTGGACAATACTTTCGTCAGTTAGAAAAATTTCCTTGGCAACAATGCCAGATTTTTTCTGTGTTTTTGGATAATAAACTTTCGCTTCAAGTGCTTTACCGCTACACCTAGATAACGCGCTTGAGTCAATCGCAAAAAACTCATTCTGTGTTGCTCTATTTGTAATGATTCCATTTAAATTGCCGGTAGTGAATATGTTCTCGCCTCCACAGCTCCACACTGAAGCGTTATATATAATCCCCACTCCAAGCGAAACATTCCTGTCGGAGCTCCACTTTGGTAATTGAAATAGATACAGGTTCTGGCAAGTTTTCTCGTCACAGCTTTTACTCAATGAATTAACTTTTAATAGTTGAACATCCTCTCTGAAAATATGGAGATATGAGAAATTAATCAGATATGGCATATATCCGACAACGCAAAGGACGATGATTACTAATATGGATTTGTAGTTAGTCTTCAACCATTGCCCTTGTATACTTCGAGTATCTAACATTCGGTTTAAGTCCAACACCTAAATGCTCGAGCATGTATAAGCCAACAATTCCAAAAATAATTTCAACTACATCTTTTTCAACAACAAAACCTTCAGTTGCTATTCCAAAGCTAGCCACTGGCTCTTTTTCGACGACAACCACTCCAGAATCATTCGAAAAATAGGCATAACCGATTGAACCGGTTTTACCAAAAGTTTTTACTCCTTCACCAAAATATAGTGATGTTCTTTCAAGCAGTCTCTTTACACCTAATGTCTCAAGATAAAGTCTTCTTGGAATTTTTTTAGGCTGAAAACAAAATGCATCAAATGCCAGAGATTCTAACTCTTGAGCATTCGTAACATCATCAAATTCAAAATTAATTTTTTTATCAGATCTAATATCTACCATTGGATATTTTTTTTGAAAATTGAGTACCATATCCTTCAGATTCGTTGAAACCTTTGACAATTCACGCTTCTGACTTAGGAAATAATTTATCCGTTCTAGGCCTACACGATTCACAAGATAATCTGTCGCCGTTCCGTCTGAAAATGACATCATCATTTGGCAAAGACTAAAAGGAGTACCTATGTAAGTCCTTGTCCCGAAAATGATAATCCCCCCACCCGGACTAAAATCTTTCGGTTCGATAACAACTTCTTCGAATAGCTGTTCTTCAGACTCAAGGCTATCGAAGAAAGCCATCAACACTGCAAGTTTGAAGCAGCTACAAATTGGATAACGTTTTTTTTCGCCGAGCTCGAACTCAGCGTTGCTGCGAAGATCACGTAAATAAAAATGATAGCTCTTGGTGTATTTTTGTAAAATACGCTCAATCTTCTTTAGATGCTCCATAGATAACTTGTCGGTATGAATGAGATAAGAATGAGGATTTACTAGATGGCCAAGCAAACAACTCAGACTTAATGATATGGAGATATCAACTATCTCTACTAAGATAGTTCAATGAGCCAAAGTTGGAAAAATTTCTTCATTCTCTACTCAATACAGTTTTTACAGCTATTGGATTTTATGTCGATAACACCCTTGGGTGCGTACCTGGTAAAACAGCAGATGATTGAGTCGCAAGCCATCTCCTATGCTCTCGCAGCTTATTCGGTAGCGGCCATAATCTCGAGCTTTCTAGTCGGAAACCTAGGTCGCACCAATCCAAAAAAAACACTTGGAAGTCTCATTCTAGCTTTCTGCCTTTCACAAATCGTCATGCTAATACCAATCTCAACTCATCTTTTCATATTGGCAAAAATCCTTGGTGGATTCACTGGTGGACTCATGGGCGCCATTGCTTACAGCCAACTTAGCAACATCGAAGCAGGTCAACACACCGGAATTTGGAACGGCCGCATCCAGACAGCTCAATCAATAGCCACCATCGCTGGCATCCCAATTTGCCTTTTCATCACTTCACGATTTGGAACGCAAACCTATTTTTTTGTAATGGTTGTAAGTTCAATTTTAGTTTTAGTCTCATTCGTAAAATCGAACTTCTTGAAAGAGAGCTCACCCTCTACTCAAAAGCTCACTCTTAGGTTCACCCTCAATCACCTTGATGTCGTCGCTAGTGGATTTTTGTGTTATCTTTCGGCCTTCCTATTCATCAGCCACATGCCGAACTTTCTACTTAACTCGCGGGGGGTTTCTCCGGATCAACTCTCCATTTCGTATATGATCAGCGGAAGCATCACACTTTTATTGGCCGGGACGATCGGAAACTTCGGAGAAAAGAAGTCGGCACGAAGTCTTCTCATTTTCGTTATTTTTCTCATAACCCTAATCCAACTCATTTTTACATCAGAAGCATCAAACGCTATTTTGCTCTTTACGGGCATTCCGGCCTACCTACTTGTTTCGAACGCACGTGCTATCTTTCAACGAGCCATTATCTTGCAGAAAAATGCTAACGACTCCTTCGTCTTACATCTTCTTAATAATGTCGTCGTCAGGCTTGGAATTCTCAGCAGCGGGCTTATGCTCGGCTGGCTCTCCAGAAGTGAAACGGACATTCATCGACTATTCCTGTCCGCTAATTATTCCTCAATTGTGATAAGCGTTTTTTCAGTCTTCGCCATTTTCTTAACTGTGAAAGTGCCCAAAGCATTCTCGTAGTTTTCCAACTACTAAACTCAAACACATGAAATACCGATAAAGCACATACTTAACACGGGGATTTCATGAAATTTAAGAGCGCACTTGAGTTGTCAGAAAAATGGAAGGAGCTTTGCGAATCTCAACATTCTGCAAAAAACCAAAATCGTACAACGATCGGCGCGGAGATCGAATTCTTTCTCATGGACTCGAACCATCACCCTGTCACTCTCCAACAATCGCAAATATTTATGCACGCCTTGAAGACCCGCTTCAACGCAACAAAAAAAGATGTGAAGACTGAATTCGAGGATCTAGAAGGACAGCTTTGCTTAAGCAAAGTTAAATTTCCAAGTACTTCGCGATCCTGGACCTACGTTTGTTACGAGTATCCCCCACATCTACTCGAAGTCTCATTCGCTTTTCACGAAAACTTGCTGGACTTGCACAATGAAGTCCGCAGTGTCATTGACACGATTCATTCCACTGCAAGCGAATGCCGGTTAATTGCGAATTTCTCTCCCAAGCTCACCGAGGAAGAAAAGAGACGGATGCATACCGTCGACAATGCCCTCCAGAAAAAGCTGCACGCAAGTCGAGTCAAAATGGTGCAAGAAGGTCCCTATTGCAGCGAACTGGATCTGGCGAATTTTCCATCCTATCTGGCAGCGACCCATGTGCACATTGGTGGCCATAAGTGGTGGAACGACGAGAAGTTCATCGACAATCTTTATCGATTAGAGCCGTACTTCATGCACGAAGCAACTGGAATAGACTTTAAAGAAAGATGGGACCATTACCACAAGGTCTTCCATCATTTTGCCTTGGTCGGATTTCCGAAAACGAGCACGTGGACGATGGACTGGTGGATAAGACAACTCTTTGATACTTCGTACCAGATGCAAAAAGAAACCATCAGTTCTTCTCTGGGACTGAATAAACTTCGAGACCTTCAGATCATCCGCCCACGCGCCATTGGTACGATTGAATTTCGATCCGATGCCGCTCAACAAGGCGCCGGCGAAATCATGCATCTCGCCGCGCTACGCCTAGGCCAATACCTTCTAGCCCTGGAGGAACTACCTTGTTGGTTGCCTGGATACGAGCTAGCACGAAAACTCTGGAACAACCAAATGCACCTCGGTCACGATCTCGATGTGACGAATAAAGATATGCTCCTTGAGCTCATTCATCGCGCCCTCCAGAAACGTGGCATGGGAGAAGAAAAACTTCTGCAGTTCAGTCCAAAGAAAATTGGCAAGACTGCGTGAAGAAAGAAGTCTCCCACCAGAACATCATTAAAGGGCTACTCAAGGAAGCCCTGTTCCTCGACCTAGAGGTCCAGATTCATATTGCCGAGTCTTTCATCCACGGCCGCATTGTTGAACTTAACGACAACGACGATCAGGCGATGATGATTTATCTCGACATGGATGCAATGCTAGAGAATGCTTTTCCGGAAAAAATCGAAATTTCCATTTTTTTCAAGAATTTCATGGCCCGTTTTGAAACTGAAGTGAGTTTCTTACGTATTCCATTTCTCATGATCAAGCTTCCACCTATGCTCTATCTCACCAACGAACGGGGTGAGAGCAGGCATCACCTTGCCGACGATAGCTCCAACTGGACACGAGTCCTAATCACTAATCATGAAGCAAGCATATCAGGTCGTTTTAAGCCCACAAACATTTCCAATAACGGCATGGGTGGCGAGTTAGTTTTTCCTTCAAATTTCGATCTCGCCCCTTACTCAGAGATTACAGGCGAACAATGGTTTAATGGTCAATGGCTAAAAATCAAAGGCCGGATTCGCTCCGTACGCCAAATGACTGAACAGCATGATCAACATACTTTTTGTATTGTGGGTTTACAGAGTGAAGAGAAGACTCAACCTGCATCCAAAGAATTTATTAAACGCCCCATACGTCTTCAAAGTGACACCGAATTAGAAATCAGCTTTATCGCCCACCCCAACAAACGATTTAACATTAAGATTCTGAATGTCTCTGTCGGGGGGTTCTTAGCGAAAATTCAAGATAAAGAGATTCAAAAGATAGCTATTGCAAGTAAGATAGCTAGTCGCCATCAATCGACCATGAAGGCACAACTCGTCTCATTTAACGATGATCAGTTTGGTTTTCAATGGATCTCTGGAAATGAAGAAGATCGACTGATCTGGCTGAAACAAATTTCGCGGTATTTCGGTCCTGAGATTGACCCTCAGAGCTTAAAGAAAGAAGACATCTTGAGTTTGTTTTGCCAATCGGGTGCGCTTAGCAATCAGTACCTTAAAGATCAACGTGCTCTGTCCAAGGACTTACTGGATGCTCTCTCGATGAGTTCATCTGATGAACCTTGGATTTTCCGTTGGACTAATCGTACACCGGAAGGGAAAGCCAAAGGGTATGTCGGAGCAATTAAGAGTGGCGAAAACTGTTGGTCAATCATTGATATCGTCAGTGACCGCTACGAAAACAAACTTTCACGTGAGTTTCTACCAAATTTCTTTGTAACACTGATGGACTTTTCTAAGACGATCACACCATGTCCAAAGCACTTCCTCGGGTGGGTCAAAGATCATCCTTTTTTTGCGCCTTTTGAGAATTACCTTCATGAGAATGCAGGCCTAATTCTATCTGAAGCAGAAATGTTCTACACACGTCTAAACAAAGAGAAGATCAATCTTCAAAATAGAACCTTTGAAGCGACACGCATCAAATCCAGTGACTTCAA
>JAUMHG010034909.1:0-10381 GCA_032359395.1 Enteromius anoplus
ATAATGTTCAGTGCTTTGCTACAATCTGTATTGTTAAAAGTGCTATATAAATAAAAGTGACTTGACTTGACTTGACTCTTGGGTTTAACCCCGAGTGGCTCCTGGCTGGGATGGATAAACATTCAAACAGAGCCTAAAGAAGGAGAACACACCTTCTCTTCAGCAGAACCCATTTCTAAAAAAGTTTTTAATATTTGTCAAAATACAAGTGACCCCTTTGAAACTGAGACCATTTTACGAATTCTCTCAGCAGAGACTTCATCTGCCCATAAAGTGCTCCCAAGACTTCGCCTGCTCCCAAATTAACACCAGATCTGCTGGAGGTGCTGGTCATTGACCCCTCGAAGGTTTGACCTAAGACAGTAGCCTTTTGATTAGTTCCTGAACATCTGTTCAAGTTTCCCGGGACTAAGTGTGAATGCAAACCCTTTGTTTTGCTTCCAAATCCAAGTCTTTCTCCTGTTCTATCTGAAGAAGTTTCACAACAATCCCCAGGAGGACATCGGCAAGACCTCATCTTGCCCTGCCACAGCCATTAGGGCTGCCACTGAACCTGGTGGGGGTCTGAGTTCCGATGTCTATGTTATGATTGTCAGAAGGAGTGCCCACAACCTCCATCAGAAGGCACTCCACCCTAGACTGCTATGTTTGTGCTTCCCTTTCTGTGTTTCTCTGTTTGAATGTTAAGGACTTTTATTATGAGGTGTGTTCCCTTGTGTCTCTGCCTTCTTTTTTGTCACTATGGCAACTCATTGGCTCCTCCCCCTTAACGTGTTGTCTCCCTTTATAACTGGCCTGTGTTTCTAAGCCAGTCACATAGTTTTAAGTTTAGCCTGGTACAAATCGTTATCCTTGCCTTATTTATTAATCACCCGTGTACATGTCCCCGTCTCATCAGTTATGTTGTAATCAGACAATTTGTCTTATTTCAGCTATAAATCACCAGACTTTGTTTGACACGAGAAAGCAAACTCTTGGTAAATGGTCTATTTCAGTTCTTAGACTGAAGAACTGAAATAGATTACTACATTGAAGCTTTAAATTTATTGTAGTATGTTGACTTTTGAGTGTCGACCTTTAAAAGGCGCTTAATTTGAGTTGAGAATTCTCAGTTTTGGGTGACCTATCCCTTTAAGTATCTGAGAAAATATGTCTTATCTTTTAACTGTAGTTATTTGATTTTGTTGTTTTTTTTAGCAGTTTTATTGTATGAACACTATTGTATTGTTATGCACTTTAAAAAAAAAACTTAGCTTAACTGAACTTAAAATCCTTTTTCATGTACAGTTCACCATCAACAGTTATTTGTCAAATAAGCAGAGGCAGAAACAGATACTGAAGAACAGTAAGCTCTTTAATACAGAAAAGAGAAAATAGAGGACAGACTCTTACGATATAGTCATCAAATTCACAACACCTACAAAAACACAATACTCAATCTGATTTACCAGCTTATTAATTTTTTACTTATACTGGCTTAAATATCATAACAGCATTAAACTACTTCACATTATACCTCTATTTGTCTGGTAATATTTTTAGATAAATGATGGCATGCAAACAGTCTGATTTCATTACATGTGCGCTGATCTAGTCAGTTTTTGTAAAAATGTTTTAATTAAACCTCAATTTCGTTGAAATTAAGAGTGCTTGCAATGTAAAAATGTACACTGACTTCAATTTAATATAGTGCAGTGTTATTGAGCCGATTTATCAGCAGGTTAAACTGAGCTGCAGGTGTTTAATGAATGAGAAGCAGGCTTTTGAGCTGAAATACAGCACACTACAGCAGAGAAGCTGTTTTGTGGATTCACTACACAGAGTTCTTTTTGGTTGTGTTTCCTCTGATGTCTACAACAGCAATGAACAGGCTTCATTAAACCACCAACATCAGGCCTCATGAACAGATACAGCATACAGTCAGCAAGTGGATTCACAAACAGTTGCAACTGTACAAAGAAGTAAGGTTTTTCAAATAAAAGCGTCTTATTGATAGGAAGCTTATATTGATCTATAATACACATAATGACAGCAGGGAGGATGAGAAATGTGTAAGTCAACAGTACCAGGAACAAACTGCCCAAAATTAATTTGCGCTTCAGAGCAGTCAGTGATATTGAGTATGAAAGACCTCGCCATGTGCCAACAAAACACAGAATGACTATGGGGTAGGGAATTAAACATGCTATACTCAGGGTTAGAGTATTAAAAGAAATTCCTGGGGGCTTTATTTCTGCAATCGTCAGAGGCACAAACCAGACGATGACAGAAATTAAACAGGAGAGTTTGA
The DNA here is from genome assembly GCA_032359395.1 of Enteromius anoplus. Taxonomy (NCBI): domain Eukaryota; kingdom Metazoa; phylum Chordata; class Actinopteri; order Cypriniformes; family Cyprinidae; genus Enteromius; species Enteromius anoplus. The sequence goes on from JAUMHG010034909.1 coordinate 2,291, forward strand.
GTGATTGGTGAGATTTGTACCAGATAGGATGAGAAACCAGAAGATATCGTTCAAAAGATACACATGCCATAAAATACAGACCCACAATCAGAGAATAGCGATATGCAATAAATATTTCAAATGACTGTGAGATTGTTGTTTCTAACATACATATGACCTGTATGAGATCTGAAAGTATCAACTGACTAATAAAAACTGAAGCAGCAGGCCGAGATTTGACGAGGAAACACAAAGCAATCAGAGTCAAGATCATGACTGGAATCTCAATCACTGACAGAATCCAGACGAATACAAAGTATGCAGCATCTTTTTTCCTGGAAAAATCTCTCCACTCACTGATACTCTTATAATCTGATCCAGTTGAGTTATTGATGCTGGTGTTATATTGCTCCATTGTTTTACAAATTCCTGAGAGGAAACACCAAATAACAAATCAGTCATTAGTTTCAATGTGTAAGAAATGCTTTAATTGAAACAGATGTCCTGACACAAAAGAAGATATTTTTAATGAATTTCTGTCCCTCAGCAGACATTGAGTGGTTTACTCAAATGTTCTGAAGAGACTTGATCACTTTATATATGGTGAACAGATTTGATGTGGTTCTAAAGGTTTTTTTTAACCTTCTATGAAGAAGCCGCTCTGCTGGGGAGTATTCAGTACTCTTCTGAACAGCAGAATTAATACCTCAGCTCTGTTCATCATTTAAAACAATCAAGTCTCTTCAGAAGATGCAGACTGAACCTCTCAATTAATCTGGGTTCCTTTATGAAGCGTTAAACTGTCGGTAGAGGGACAGAAATCTCTCTGTTTCTCTTCAGGAACTCGAGCCGCGTCCATGAGACGCTATGGGGAACACCCTCAGCGTGACGGCTCTGAATCGTGTGTAAAATCACACCAATGGTATGGGAAGAAGTCATAGGCGGGTGACGTCACCGGCCAGGAAGCATAAAGTACGTGGAATGCTACCGAAAGGCTCTCTTTGCGGAGGGAGCCTTTGCTGTGATTCCTCGCTGTGCTGGACCCGCTCAAGCCGAGGCAGAGCGGAGAAAGTGCTTGTGGGAATGGCAGCGGGACATCGTGCAGACAGAGGAGTCGGAGACGGGTGAATCCCTATCTCCAGCCACTTCGCCGGGGTCCAGCACTAGGAAGCCCGCGCTGCGGTTACTTCCCCCTCAAAGGGCAGCACGGCACTGCTACTCTCTTCATCCATGGGTGAAAAGATGCACAGCGCTGAGGAGATTCTTGTTTTTTCTTCGCCCAAGGACGAGGAGCTCTTGGAGGTGGTGACTCTTGCTGTTGCCAAACTGAATTTAGAATGGCCAGACAAAGTTAAAGCCGAGCCATGCAGCAGTAAGCTCGACGACCACTTCTTGCGGGCTTGGCCACCACCTTCAAGACAGAGGCTACCATTTTTCCCCGATCTCCATGCTGAGGTTGCGAGTTCATGGAATAAACCATACTCGGCCCGTCTCTTCATCCAGTCCTCCGACCTTTACGGTCATGTCACCGGAATGAAAGAGCACAGTTACAGGACGATGCTGCAGATTGAGCAGACGCTTGCGGGCTATCTGTCTCCCGCCTCTGCATCGTTTTTAGGAGCTCCTCCACAAAGGAATAGGAGGGGGTGGCGGCGTTCTGTTGAGGGGTCCTCGAAGCCAAAGCACAACTTGCGGGTAGTGCTTTATTCTAAGAGGTCCTCTTGTAAGGGGCCCTGAAGATCATGCCCCAGGGCTTCAGAGGGCAGCCCCCCTAGGGAGACTGCAGGTTATACCGCAGTACACTGTGCCTGCTTGTCCTCAACACCCTCGGGAGGTTTTCCCATTAACCCTGCCAGTGTTACAGGGCATGGGGGTCTCCAGCGAGCATCAGCCTCAGTCTCAGCCCATTATAGACAACATCAGAAGGGGACTGAGGGGGTTAACATCGGGCGCTTGCGAGGAACTAGCCATGGTGCCACCTGTGGGTGGGCCATATTATCACATCCAGCAAGTTCTACCACAGGCCAGTCTCGAGAGGCTGGCTCCCTTAGTACATTTTCTGGCAGCATGGAAGCTACTGCCGAATGTGTCTCGTTGGGTCCTGCGAACTGTAAAAGGAGGCTACAGAATTAACTTCGGTCGATCTCCACCACGCTTTGCGGGTGTTTTACCGACGCTCTTGCATGCAGAGCAGGCTCTGGTAATGAAACAGGAAGTAGACACTTTACTGAGGAAGGAGGCCATCATGGTGGTCCCTCCTCACGAAAGGGAGTCCGGGTTCTACAGCCGATACTTTATTGTTCCAAAGAAGGATGGAGGGCTCAGGCCCCTGAACCACTCAGTGACGAAACTGAAGTTCAAGATGCTTACTGTCAAGCAGGTTGTGTTACAAATCAAGCCTGAGAACTGGTTTGTTATGAAAGATCTAAAAGACACATACATCCATGTGTCTATCCATCCTTCTCACAGGAGATTCCTGAGGTTTGCTTTCGGGGGCAAAGTATTCCAGTATCGGGTTCTCCCCTTTGGCCTGTCCCTCTCATCCCGCACATTCACAAAATGTGTGGATGCTGCACTGGCTCCCCTGAGACGTCAGGGCATTCTCATCCTCAATTATTTAGACGATTGACTGATATTAGCTCAGTCACCAGATGAGGCGAGAAAACATGGGGATGTAGTTCTCGCTCACTTGAAACGTTTGGGGTTGAGACTGAACGGCAAGAAGAGTGTGCTTTCTCCAGTACAGAGGACCACGTATTTTGGTGTAGTGTGGGATTCGACCACGATGCAGCCTCGCATGACACCTGCTCGTATAGAGTCGATCCGCACCGCACACTCAGGAGTGAGAGAAGGCCGAATGCTCACTGTCAACCAGCTTCAGAAGATGCTGGGCCATATGGCAGCTGCGCCCAACGTTGTACCTCTTGGCCTGCTGTACATGAGACCCCTACCTTGGTGGCTCAGGAACAAGGGGTTTTCTTTGAGAGGAAATACCCTCCGTATGATCAAGGTGTCACGCCGAGCTGTACGTGCCTAAGACATATGGAGGGAACCCGGGTTCCTGCATCAGGGCCCGGTGCTGGGAGCTCTGTGTCGCCATGTAACACTAGCGACTGATGCATCCCTCACCGGTTGGGGAGCAGTCTTGAGTGGTCGCTCGGCCCGAGGTCTGTCTTCTCATGTGTCACATCAACTGCCTCGAGATGCTGGCCATGTTTCTAGCGCTGAAACACTTCCTTCCAGACATAAGAGATCAGCATGTGCTGGTACGCACCGACAATACATCAGTGGTCTCTTACATCAAACACCAAGGAGGTCTGTGATCGTGCCCCTAGTACAAGCTGGTGCCCAAGATCCTTGTGTGGGGCCGGGACAAACTCCTCTCACTGAGAGACTATATTCCTGGGCATTTAAATGTGAGAGCAGACTTTCTGTTGAGGCAGGGGCCGAGGCCCGGGGAATGGATGCTTCATCAGAAGAGACCTCCTCTCACAGTCAGAGGGCACTATCGTGCACCCTGGCCCGGAGTTGTGGAAGCTGTGGGTGTGGCCTCTGAGGGTGCACAGCTTGTAGCTTCCGGTCTCTCAACCCAGGTTGTTGAGACCATCCTCCAATCCAGAGCTCCATCTACAAGGAAACTATATGCCCTAAAGGGGAAACTTTTCACTTCCTGGTGTAGAGAACGCCAACAGGATCCAGTCAACTGCCCGGTCGGTACAGGACTAGAGTTCCTGCATGCTAGATTCTCAACCGGGGTCACCCACTCTACCTTGAAGGTTTTTGTGGCGGCAGTATCGGCCTACCACGCCTTTCTTGGTGGACGTACAGTTGTTAGAGACCCCCTGGTTATACGTTTCCTCCACGGTGCACTGAGGTTGAGGCCTCCAGTATGTTCTCGAGTCCCAACTTGGGACCTGGCTGTGGTATTGCAGGCCCTCCGTGGGCCACCCTTTGAGCCCATAGAGGAAATTTCAGATTATCTGCTTACGATCAAAAACACAATTTTGCTTGCATTATGTTCTTTGAGGAGAGCAGGTGACCTGCTAGCCCTCTCGGTGGCCCCTTCCCACCCTGGTATTGCAAAGGTATTTTTATGTATATTTACTGTCCCTGCAGTCATTCCACAGCCAGTCATATTGCAGGCTTTTAACCCGCCTCCCTTTAGGGGGTAAGAGCTCCCTCGACGCATGGAGTGGCTCCTTCCAAGGCCCTACTTTCAGGGTTTTCTTTGGAGGACATTTATGCGGCTGCGGGATGGTCCACCCCTCATACAGTTTTATGGACTAGACTTGCGGCCATGCCTGGTGCTGCTCTTCTTTGTGAGTAGGTGCACACACTAGGCAGGGGGCTTGCAAGTGTGGGGGTGTGGGTATCTCGTTCCCCATAGCGTCTCATGGACAAGGCTCGAGTTCCTGAAGAAGAACGTCTCAGGTTATGTATGTAACCCTAGTTCCTCAAAAGAACGAGACGCCGCGTCTTGTCGCCACACTTCAACCATCCCGCCAGCTTTGCTTAATGACAGAAGCTGATTGCTGGTAGGGTTCCACATGCTTTATGCTTCCTGGACGGTGACGTCACCCGCCTATGATGACTTCCCATACCATTGGTCTGATTTCTCACATGATTCAGAGCCGTCACACTGAGGGCGTTCCCCATAGCATCTCATGGACACGGCTTGAGTTCCAGAAGAGGAACTAGGGTTACATACCTAACCTGAGACGATTTTATTAAACATATCTTCATTTGTGTTTCGGATGTGAAGTAAAGTCTTACAGGTTTAGAACAACATGAGGTAAACATCAAATACACTTTGACATCCCTCTGTCTATAAAATCTTTTATTTAAACAATATAAGAATGTTGTTTTGAATAGTCAGTACTTCAGTACAACAACAAGTGTGATATTGATTTAATTAAATATTTAAATAAACAAGTAATAAATACTAAACACCTTACATTTATAACAGAACTTGAACAGTTGGTTTCTTTTTTCTTCAGAGAAGTCAAAAAAGAGCTTTCAGCTTCACATTTTCCACTTCAGTGTTGTTAGTCTGATGAAGAACATAGTCGAGATACAAACAGTTGTGAACAAATGTTTAGTTCATTAGTAGACAAGTTTAACTGTATAATTTCTAGAAGAAACTGCAGTGAATGGTGTTTAGTGAGCAACAGTTATAACATACGCTGAAATAATGAGAGGTGAAAACAACACAATAACATTAATGAGAAATAAAATAAACAGACTTTTTTTGCTGCAGAAATCCACAGAAGCACATGTGTGAGGATCCAGATCAGACTAGACTAACACTAATTAAACACACTCACAGATTCACTCAGTCAGTGTCTAAAAATGGTAGTGAAAAAGAGATTGAGTGAGAAACTGTAACTTCGTTAACTTGCTTTCTGGTTTATTTTTCAGCATGTTTTACTTCCTCAGTCAAATAAGAAATCTACAAGTACTAAAAGAACAGCACAAATGCTCTGACTTTCCTAATTCTCTTGCTGCTTTGTGAACTCAGCTGTTTTCTTTAGAGAATAGAAATCTGATGTTATTCAATTCAGTGCTTCTAATAAATTGCACACTTTCATTAAAGGAAACTGTTTGATTAACTACAAACAATATGTGATACCAGAGCTGAAGACAAATACAGTCAAATACAATGTATGAATAAAAAAAAAAAACATGATTTGCAATCACGATGCCAGGAAAACAATGTACAAGGCATTAAACAAAACATCATCTTACCTATTCTGGACTGTGTCTTGAAGATGTTGATCAGTAGATGATGGTGTCTGTGAGCTGATGCTTGTTCTTTTATAGTCTGAATTCACTCCGGAAACAGAGAGTGATTCTGTCAGATAATGAGCTGAAAGAAAGAACAAACAAACAAAGATGCATTAAACATGATAAATGATTAATGCGCATGCAACCACAACTTCAAAATATTAAAGCATTACATTTTTTATATAAAATCATTACATGATATCAAAAAAATAAATAAATTAACAAAAGCGTTTTATTGCAGACACTGATATTTGCAGCTCAGATTTGAGTCGGTTTCAACTTCAGCTTTGGTTAGTCTCTGATGAATCGTACAATCCTAGGGCCATGTGTATAAAGAAACCGGGTCTCAAAGAATTCCGTGCTCCGCGCTAGGATAAACAGAATCAAATATAATGTCATTAGGGTTACATCTTTTTTCGAGTTTTCCCAGCCAGGTTCCAGGAGTAAATCAGCATATTGTTGATGCACACAATGATGAACGTCTGGAGGAACCTTGGAATATGGATGGTGAGTTGGAGAGGCCATTTGGTATAACCTTGTACTCAAAGTGGCTGTCGGGGGTAATAAACGCTGTCTTCCACTCATCTCCCGATCTGAAAGAGGTTGTAAGCGGTGGAATTCAGTTGAACACAGGAACAGTTTCAACTTGGAATGGGCATCTTGGGGAAATAACGTTTATGGCTTCACATGTATCCCACCTGACTTCCGGGGAGTGTTAGGTTACCCAGGGGCATTCCAGAACAATCTCTGTGGTAGATTCTTCCAGTACCAGGAAAGAGATTACTTTCCTTTTAACATGATAGAGACAGCCGGCCATGGCGAGATGATTAGAGAAAGCCTCATAGGAGTTAGTTACTGGACCGTTCACATCTCATATGGCTCAAGCCCATCGTCTCTCTCCCCCGGTAAGCTCCCGGTCGATCCATCTCCAATTTTGAGGTCGTCTGGTCTTCTGTCAGCAGAAAACATAGAAGTGGGTTAGAATGCAAAGCCATGTGATATGGCAGGTAAGCAGAGAATCCAGTTGAGTGCACAATGATTGGGACGGATGGTCAGGAGCTTAGCTGTGGGTAACGCTCCCTTCTGTCCCTTCAGACAAACCAGCAGATTGGTGGAGAGGAGTACACTGGAGACCAGGAGCAGTGGAGAACAACAACAGTATTATTAAAGGTAAACAAGAGGAAACTTAGTCACAAGCAAGCAGGCGCAACGCTTTGGTTTGAGACTAGACGATGAGTGAATCAAAGAAGTGTTGAGATATAGGTTGGCCATGCAGTTGATTAGAATTCAGATGTCTATGATCGGATGTTTACAGAGGCTGATGATTGAAGCCCTGACAGGAAATGTGAATCCCTGACACTAAGAAAGGTAAAGTAATATATATATATATATATATATTGTCACAAATGGCAAAGGAGCACAGGACAACGAGGTGAGGAGTAACAGAAAATTCCCCGGAGGGTGGATTTATTGACAATAATGAGGTGAAAATATAGTCTTTGGTGGGGCACCGAATGACCCCTTTAAGCGCTCTCTCCCGAAGCCTCTGATTTCCGGGCTTGGTCTCGCTGTTGAAGCAGGGTAAGGCAGGTTTAGAGGCTGGCTTCAGGGGAGAGAGAAAGAGAAGTTAGATCGGTTGGTTGGAGTCAGTCGAAGCGTTAGCGTGCCTTGCTTGTAGCTTGAGTGAAGCTCGTCTGTGTGGGCACCTCTCACAGCTTATCTGGCTGATGGCTAAGGGTTTGCAGCTAGGCTAGATGAGCCGCTGATGAGTCTTGCCGTTGCTCCCTTGTTGGTAACCAGGGCAATGCTGATTGAAACTTCGGACGTCCGTCACTATATATATATATATATATATAAAGTGGGGCAAAAAGGTATTTAGTCAGCCACCAATTGTGCAAGGTCTACTACTTAAAAAGATGAGAGAGGCCTGTAATTGTCATCATAGGTATACCTCAACTATGAGAGACAAAATGAAAAAAAGTGTATATCCAAAAAATTACATTGTAAGATTTTTAAAGAATTTCTTTGCAAATTATGGTGGAAAATAGGTATTTAGTCTATAACAGAAATTCATCTCAATACTTTGTTATAAAACCCTTTGTTGGCAATGACAGAGGTCAAAGGTTTTCTGTAAGTCTTCACCAGGGTCTCACACACTGTTCCTATCTGCTTCCTCCATGCAGATCTCCTCTAAAGCAGTAATGTTTTGGGGCTATGGCTGGGCAACACAGACTTTTAACTCCCCCTAAATATTTTCTATGGGGTTGAGATCTGGAGACTGGCTAGGCCACTCCAGGACCTTGAAATGCTTCTTACGAAGCCACTCCT
>JAUMHG010034910.1:0-10374 GCA_032359395.1 Enteromius anoplus
CAAGCCTCATGACCATCAGGAGGAGCCCCTACAAAGGCAAATAAAACTAATCTATGCACACCAACAATAAATCTCTCTTTATTTACACCAAGATGGACATTTACATACCCATATTTATCAACCTTTGACGAATTTAATATTCTTTCTTTATACGTTTGCTCAACAATCTTATTATGCAAACCACAAAACTTTTTAATTTTTCTTTCTTTTACTTTTATTTTTCCAAAATTAGAAGCCATATAAAAATTTCCATAGCCAGGAATATCTTTCCAAATTTCTTCCATAATTATTATCCTGTGATGATAATGAAACCAATGGAATTATAAATCAAATATTTAATTCTTTGTCAGCTTTTTTCAATTCGACTGATCTCCCTGTTTAAATACCAGACTGCTTTCTTTAAATCCTCAGCCATATCTAACTTGTAACCAGCTCTGGATATGTATTTAACAGCATTACCTAAGTTGTAGTTCAGTCCCTTAGCTTCAATAAAGTCGATAGTCTCTATCCCACCTCTTGTGTAATGCATTGGACTGTTAATGTTATCTATTGTCATATTGTTAATGCCTATTTATTGAGCAGTCATAATTCTCTGGTAGCATTGTTGTACAGCGTTCGGGCTGTGTTTACTTGGAGAAAATTATGGTTACGATTACCGTTGGTGACATGGTTATTTACGTAGAATCCGATGAAGTTGAGTTCGAGGATGATGGTTACGAGTACGATGAAGAAGGCATTGCTTGGTCTTTCGATGAAGAAGAAGAAATCTGGTACTGGTACTGTGAAGAAGATGACTAATGGTACGCAGACGAGTACGACTACTTTGAAGATGAAGTCTAAAACGTAGACTTATCCACAAACCGATTAGAGGCTTCCTGAGAACGCCAGACATCCACCCTAGCCTGAGCCGCTATGAGCATCCATCGTAGCGTCTCAGCCCTTTCTACAGCCTCCCTAAGACCTTCTAATACAGCTTGATACTCTGGATGAGCGTAAGCATCGGCTTCCTTCTCTGCCATCGTACTTTTCATGCTATTTTGAAAACATAACGCTTTCTTAGTCTTACGGAATTCTGACAAGTAGGTAACGTCAGCTTTAGCCTTAGCGTATTCCTTTGAATGTTTGATTATGTAATCGATTGCAATATGAGGATCAGACACTGTTCTTTTCCTTTAGCTTTGCTTCGATGGCTTTTGCGTATTTCAATGTATCGAAATAATAGTTAGTTACATATTGCTCTGCCATTGCTTCGTATTGCTCATCAGTCAGACCTACCCATTCTTTCTTTGGCAAACCAATAGAATCTAAAAAATATGCAAGGCCAGTTTCATCAAACGTATATTCATCACCTTTTGTACTGTATGCAACCATGCTTGCGTAATCTTTAGCTTTTTGTAAGTAGTCCATCATTTTTCCTTTCTTCCATCATTGCATCTGCATATTCATAAGCTTCTTTTGCTGCTTCTTTTGGATTACTACACCCGCATGAAACAGAAAGCGCAACTGCTGCAAAATAATCACGCAATTCCATACCTTCAAATCTGTTACCTGGAAAAGCTTTCATTTATTTACCTCTAATTTAACGATTGAAAATACAAACCAACTGATCCTATTGAATATCCCAGGAATGAAATACCTAAACCTATTTGGCCGTGGTAAAAAGAATTTAAAGAAACAATAAAATAAATAACGCCAACAATAGAAATCAAAAATGGTGACATTATTTTCCACAAACCTTTCTTCTAGCTTTTTCTAAATCAGATTGAAATAACCATTGCATACAAATTTCATTTACATGGTTTTCAGAAATCGTATCTGCACCAGCCGCATAACCACGTTGAAATGCTTCATCTTTAATGTTTTGTAATGTATGCACAACAAGCAATAGCACTACTAAACCAATGGCCAAACTTCCGTAAAATTTAATCATCACTATTCATCCAAATATAAACAATGATTGCACCAACTAATACCCAACAAGCAGCACCAGTTAACATCAAAAAAAATGCAAAGAAATCCATCATATTGAACCCTTTCTACGGTTAGCCGATAACGTTTGCCAAATTTCAGTTATGCGTATTTCATGTATGCGCTTGTTTTCTAGCGTCTTAAAATCTTTGTAAGCCCCTACCCATTCATCAACTGCGTTTTTGTAGGATGGGCTATCTATAGCTTGCGCTTCACGTTCTGCTACCGTACCGCTAGATAGTAAAAATGCGTGGCTCTTAGCCTGTTTAATGAGTTCTTCTAGCCGCTTTACTTCACCAGATAGTTCTGCGTGTTCTTCATCAGTTGATGATAAATAAATTAATGCTGATTCAACTCTGCCATCACTTAACTTTTCTAAACTCATTTCCATTCACCTTTTATCCCTCTGTTTCCCTTGTTCCATTGTGACCTGGCATCATTTTCTAATTTCTTAGCTGCCGCATCACCCCGTTGTTCCCGTACTCGTTCAATATGTGACATTGCTTTGTTACGATCCTGTACACGCCACCGTAAAATTTGTCTTATTTCACATTGGTGCCGATATTCTTCGCTGTAGGTATCAACCAAATTTGACATTGACTACATTCCCGTTTTTAGCTGCCGCCAGTACCGCATCTTTAAACTGGTGAAATAGTTCAAAGTGTTCTTCATATAAACCAAGTTCTTTGCCCTTTTCACGTATGCCAGTTGCAGTTTCAAACCATTCTTTGCCCTTAACCACCTGGATAACAATTTCATCTTCAAACCTGCCTTGACGTAACCAGGTTGTGGCGTGTGGAATAAATTCCATTTCGGTGTTTTGCAGCTTCCAATGCTTGCAATGCTTGTCTATTGCATCAATGGCCATAGCCTTATCTTCGGCTGTCATGCGATCAAATACTGCCCTGGCTGCCCGTTTGGCTACTTTGCGTGGGTACTTTTCCCAAAAGATTTCAAATGACATATTTTTTTCCTCAAAATGGCGCAGCTTCAAATTTAGATAAATCTAGCTTTGGTTTGCGTTTGCGAATAATTTTGCGGGTGATGTGCGGATAATCTGGCTTAACCCAAACCCAACGAATTACAATATTGTCATCATCAAGTATGCCGTATTGGATCATCTTGTATTCCTTTCACTTTTTATCACCGAACATTCGGTAAACAGAACTTTACTAAAGATTACTTGAGTTGTAAAGCGCAATTTAAACAATTTATTTAATTATTCTTATTTATTTCTGTATTGGTTTGTATGGATTGCTTTTTGGTGGACGAACCTAGCCCACCTAGATTCGCCTTCAACTGTTTGCTTTTCGGAGCCACAGAACCCGACAGTCGTTCAGGAAGCCGGCACTATCTTCGCCACCGGCATTTGCGCTATTACATTCCCTATCCCCTAGTGCGCTTGCGTCTTGATCGCTAGTGGTGATGAATCCCCAATCAAGAACGATTACGAATAGAAAACGGAAAACAAAAAACCCCTTAAAAGGTATTTTGTTCTTGAAAGGCTTGGGAAATGGTTCTATTTCATTTCCTAAACCAACAAAATACCCATTAAGGGGTTCTAATCGTGCGTTTCCTAGTCCGCAATAAAATAACTATAGCATACTTTACGGAATAAACAACTCCGGCCAAATTAAATGCCAATTATTTGGAAAAAGTTTTTTTCTGCTTACTTTGCCGATTGTTTCTTTTTATATCGTGGCCGCTATCATCATTAATGGTGCCGCCGGAATAGCGTTATTGTTACGCCATTGGCATACAGCCTGAACCGATACGCCGCATATCTTGGCCACTTTTGCTGGCCTACCCAACAAATCAATTATTTGTGCATCCGTCATTTTTTTGTATCCTTTGCTAAATATTTCTTTACATTGGTTCAATCTTACTTTACATTCTGAATTACGGCAATGTTGCCGTGAGTAACAAGGGAAAAAAAATGGAATTTAGATACAGCATGGAACAAGATTATCTTGATCAATACAATGACCAGATTCAAACGGAATTCCGTTTGGAAGAAATATTTGGCGCATTGGAACGTGCAGAGCCGTTGGATGATGAAGAAATAGCATTACTTCGCCACTCTTGCGGTATGCCAAAAAAAACCATCCAGCAAATTAAAGCAGAAGCCCAAAAAAAGCTTTTGCGTGACATTTTTATTGATGCAACAAATAACTTAATTAAGGAAAAAAAATGATAGTAGCCCGTCAAAACAGTACAAGTAGCGATTTCAAATTACCACCAGCCGGTAGCTTTAGCGCACGTTTATATCGCCTAGTAGATATTGGCACCCAAACCACCGAATGGATGGGTAAAACCAAAATGCAGCGCAAAATCATTGCTATGTTTGAATTGCATGGTGAAGATAATGACGGCAAACCATTGCTAACCAATGACGGTAAACCGTTGGTTGTGTCCAAACGCTACACGTTATCCCTAGATGAAAAAGCTACGTTACGTAAGGATTTGGAAGCTTGGCGTGGCCGTGCGTTTACCCAGGAAGAATTAGATGGTTTTAACCTGGAAGTGTTGCTAGGCAAATACTGCATGGTATCCATCACCCATACAGAACATGACGGTAAACAATACGCAAACATTTCTAGCATTAGCCAGATACCTTCAGCACTTAAAAAATTGGGCGAACCAAAAGGTATTAATGAATTAATGAGTTTTTCATTGGATCAGTTTGATTCGGCCAAGTTTGAAAAGCTTTCAGAAGGATTGCAGGGCTTGATCAAAAAATCAGCCGAATACCGTAATGCTTTTGAACCTAATGCGGTACCAAACAAATCTTCTTCTACTGAAGAAGTTGAAGATGATATTCCCTTTTAAGGTGGCAATATGAAATGTATCGAATGTAAATGGTTTGCCGGTACCGCTAACGATCAATACGGGGTGTGCAAACGCTACCCCGTAATCCAAAACAAAACCCAACATGATTGGTGCGGTGAATATGTATCTAAGGTATGTGAAATATCGGAAGCAGTTGCAGAACTCCAAGCAAAACGTGGAAGAAAGCCGAAAAATGATAATTAAAGAACGTCAGTCCGAATCTGGTCATTGGTATGCCCGTGACGGTAGCACCGCTTACACCGTTATAGGTAAAAATGGTCAGCCACGCAATACAACGCTTCGTGACGCACGATCCCATGATTTGGTGCCTAGTGTTTCAGGTATTTTGAACGTGGCCGCCAAGCCAGGTTTAGATACTTGGAAGCAGCAACAAGTTTTATTGGCTGCGTTAACTTTGCCTAGAAAACCTGATGAACCTGAACAAGACTGGCTTGAACGGGTAATGATGGATTCTAAGCAAACTGGCCGTGTAGCTGCTGAACGTGGAACTACTATTCACGCAATTATTCAAGAATACTTTGAAGGTAAAGTAGTCAATGAATATGCAACCATGTGTGATGCAGTCAAGGAAGCTATAGATGGGCATTTTGGGAAGCTTTTATACGTGCCTGAAGTATCCTTTGCCCACCAGCTTGGATACGGCGGTAAGGCCGATTTAATAGCCCGTGCTGCGGATAATTTTGATGGTGTTTGTATTGACTTCAAAACCAAAGAAACAGAAGATATTTCTACGGTTGATGTTTATGCAGAACATGGTATGCAGTTGGCCGCCTACCGTGAAGGCTTCAAAATGCCAAAGGCTAGATGTGCCAATGTATTTGTTGGCTACAAAATGGCTGGCGGCAACGTAAAGTTTACTGGCGTAAAAGTGATTGAACATGATCCAATTAACCTAGACCGTTACTGGCTTATGTTTACAAAGTTGCTAGAATTTTGGCAATTGAAAAACAATCATTCTTGATTCACGGGGAAAAGCGGATGCTGTGAATACTCATCCCGATACTAGTCAAGGTTGAAATGGATACAACCCACAGACGCAGCGAGTACCCCACCATTTACAAAGCCGTTAACTAGACAATGAAGGATGCAACAATTTGGGAATTTTTCTAGTTTCTGCCCAATTTGCAACAGTTGCCAAATTCAGGCTTTTTTTTATTTACAAGTGAAGCAATCTTTAGTATATTAACCCTACCGCAATGTTGCGGTGATAAATTAAGGAATAAAAATGAACCGTAAACAAAAAACCCAAGCAGTTTGGACACATGAATTAGACAACACTAAAACGTTTGCAGAACAAGCAAACCATGACAGAATTGATTACAAATATGTAATTAATGAAGCTTTAACCGGCATCATATTTGTGGCCGCTGTACTTGCTGCATTATTCTTAACTGGCTGTTCAACGCCTGGCACCGTGTATAGCCAAGCCCCAACACAACAGCTAGTATTGGATAAGCAAGTAGCTGGATTAACTAGAAATGAAATTATTAATGGCGTTACTGAATGTGAAGGTAATGGGTTACGTGCCCATGTAATTACCACTAAACGATCAATTAATGGTTTTAGTGCGGATATACCAATTGAAGTAACTTGTATGCCTAAGTACCGATATTAGGGGATTTTATGGATGAATATATTTGGACAGCCCCAGGCACCGATGTGACAATCCGGTGGCGTTTAAAGGGCTGGCTGCCGCCATCAGAACTAAAAGAATTTAGGGACAAATGGCGGTATTACCAAAATCTTCCGTTACGTGATCTTGACGATAACGCTAAAGAACAATATGAACGTGTGCTACGTAAAGCTAAAGTAGCACGTATTGCATAGTTATTTTTTCATAGGGTGGGCTTTGTTCATAGGCTCACCTTCATGTTTTTTCAATTCCTTCTTTAATTCAAACACGCCGCTACGCAATTGCATCATTTCTTTGTGTTCAGCTTTTTCGTGTTTCTTTGTTTCTTTGTAAAATTTATCAGCCATTTTGTTCCCCTGTTTTAAAAGGCCGTGTGCCTTTTTTATCAATAATTAATGCTTGTTTTCGTGGCGCAATATCTTTACCGTTTGAAATACTCAAATGGGTCCAGGAATCGAATTCCCTAATAACCTGATCATACTGCAAACCTGACTTTACAATGGCCGTTACCACTTGATCCGGTGTCATTCCTTTTATTTTTATATCTGCTGCCGTACCACGGCAATGTTGTGAGGTAGATTTTCCACCCACTTTTTCATTAGCTTCAGGGCTGCGGTATGCAGAATTTATGTGCAATGGCTTGCCTAGTAAATTCCTTACTTCTTCCAAAAACAATGCCAGCCGGCGCAAGTTCATCAATACATCATTGTTTGGCGTATTGTCTATATGGTATCTAGCCGCCGTTTCGCTGGCGGTCATTTCTTCTAATGTAAAGTTTGGCGATAAGTTCATTTTTTAGTCGCTAACAAATCTGCTTTATCTTTGCTGCCTTGGCTTGATCCAAAATAAAATGAAATTACTTGGGTTGCAGCACTTGTTAAAAAGCCCAACGCATAAATCACGATGTTTTCTTGGCTATCAGGTATGTTTACAAACATCAGTATGCCAACCAATAAAAACGCTACACAAACAATGCCAAGTGCAAGAATAGGCATTACAAGCTTTTCTAACCAATGAACATCAGGATTAGTAGCAATAGCCAGGTGCATTGCCCTAGCATCACCACGATCTTTTACTTCCTGTTCAAACATGAATTCTTCATGCTTCATGGCCGCTTCTTTTAATGACGATAGCTTTTCATCAGATAGCTTGCCATCAGCATCCGGAGTTAACGTAATGCCTAGCTTTTCTTCAACGTGCTGTACACCTTTATCCAGTACAGAATCAACTACTTTTTGCATACCTGCGCCGGCAAGTTGCGTCAAAATTGGTACTAGTAGCGGTAACATTATTTTGCCCCTTGACTAAACATCCAGTTAATAAACCATGCAAACCCTGCAATAATCAATGTAATTACAAATCCACCAATGCAGTTATAAATAATATTTAATGTTTTTGCCCTAGCCCGCTTTTTACGCATCTTTTCAGCAGCCAATGCTAACCTAGCTTCTGTGGCCGCTTTCCTAGCTGCTTCGGCTTTTTCTTCACGTTCCCTACGTAATCGGCTTAAACGATCCCAAAATTCATCCCACATCCCACTTTCATCAAAGTGATAAATCATGATGTGTTTTATTTGGGCGTAATACTGTTTGATTTCCCGATCCATTGCCATCATTTCCATGACGTATTCGGCATCACTAATTGGATCGACTACTGGCTCACCAGCCGCTATTGCTAAATCTTGTGCCTTCTTGGCTTCTTCTAAATTGTTTCTACCTAATTCGTATTTACTAGCCGCTGTGAAAAACTTCTTCACGGGTGAAAGTGATTCACCTAGTTTTTTCCCCGATTCAACACATTCGTTTATGCTATCAACTGCTTCTTTTGCTTCGTCAGCCGCAGATTTAATGCTATTAACTACTAGCTTTACACCTTGTATAGCTAACCCTATGGTAATCGGGTCGATCATGATGCACCTTAATTTTTACTAAACAAATGTATTAACCAGCCAACTCCCGTACTAAATGCAGATATAAACAACATCCCCATCCAAAAACCACCACGGCCACGTTCAGCCAAATAACATAATTCCTCTAACTTAGATTCCATCTTATCTATTTTCTTATTCATTTCCTCTAGTTTTTTTTCGTTGTTTTCCACGGTATTCCATAACACGCCGTATTTAACTGGATCAAGTTCAAATGACATATTGTTCACCATCATGTTTTCATGATGTACGCTAATGCGTAATACGGTGGCAAGTTTGCATTTGTGCCGCTTGTACCAGCACTTGCATTTGATGTAGCTACAGTTATTCCGGTTGTTGCAGAATTTGTGTTTTGGGTATAACTACCACCACCACCATTACCGCCAAACAATGGACCATTATTTGCTGCGGCACCAGAATTCACTAGTGGGATTGTATGTATATGACCAGGATCAGTTACAGTTGAAGTTGCAGTATGGGTATGCGATACAACAATTGCATCAGCACTACCGCCAGTTGCACCAACTGCATAAGTAGAACCAGCCGCAATAACAAAACGATCACGTAAATCTGGTGTGCCATTTGATCCATTACAAAGTACCCATCCTGCCGGAATTGAACCAGTTGAACCTGACCAAATAATAATCATGCCGGCTGTAAATGGATTTGTAGTAGCCGCTGATGTTTGTAATATTGGATACAAATTATCCAAAGTTTGCAAAGTTACGCCAGCAGAAGTTTGTAAAACAAACTTGTAGGTATATCCAGTTTGCAACCATATTTCATTTGCAGTTCGCCCAGCCGCATCCAAAATAATTGGATTTGAATTTGGGATCAAACCGCTGTTAGTTGTGTAGGTTGTTAGCGGTGTGCTAGAACCAGCTTGGTAGGTATAAATTAATCCACCAGATAATGGCACCCCGTTGTTGTCAAAGAATTGCTGGCCATTGCCAACTGGTGATAAAAGAACTGATGCCATTATTGTTTATCCTTACCGTAATTTAAGAATTCATTTACTTTGTTTAACTCTTTTTTGGCTTGTCTGTTTTTATACAGAATTGTTCCAACTGTAGTAATTGGTGCAGGTACACCAGCCAATGCTGATGCAGCCGTATCAGTAGCTATTTGTGCAGCCAGATTTCTAAACTGCGCTGCTGTACCAGAATAGTTAACCGAACCTTCAGGAACCGTTTTAACGTCAATAGCAACGTCATTTAATGTTCTGTAACGTTCAGCACCTTTTTTACCAAATATCAAATCAAGCTTGCCGGATTTATCAAGCTTAGTAATTACTTCATTTAACGCACGGGCATTTACTACTGGATTGCCTTGTATATCCCTGCCAACGCCTTTTGTGGCTGCTTGTGCAATATGTTCGCCAACTACACCACGTAATTCGTTAATCATTGCTTGGCCTTCTGGACCAGATTGTTCCAATGTCTTAAATATTTCCTCTACTCGTGAACGTGGTCCTTTAAGCATTGAATCTTCTACTACTGTTTCAATTGGTATCTTGCGTTCGGTTGTACCTTTTTTGATTGCAATAATATCCCTAATGCCAGGATTTTCTTCAAACTCTTTCATAAACCTAGCGTTTAACGCACGGGCTTCCTGATACAACGTGCCGCCAGCATCTTTAGTAACAGCATCAATTTTTTTACGAATTTCACCACCGTGGTGGCCATTTGATGTGCCATATTCAGTTTCTTCGTTGATTAATTTACGAATATCTTCCATTTGGCGCAAATTAATTGTGCCGGCATTGCCTGGATCATTAGAACGTAAATCTTCTTCAACCATCCTAAGAATTGGATTTTGTTCATATACCGTTGGCCGTTTAGTTTTTATGTTGTTAATGTAATCCAACATTGGCTGGTATGGCACTTGTTGCAATGTTTCGCCAGCAGTATCAGCCGCCGTGTACGCATCATCTTTTTGTTGTCTGCGTTGTTCTTTATAGTTATTAATAACATTGTTAACTTCTTCGCCCAATACG
>JAUMHG010034911.1:0-10356 GCA_032359395.1 Enteromius anoplus
TTGATAGAAAAAGAAATAATAAAATGTTTCTTGTTTCTTTAAATATAATATTTATATATATATATATATATAAATATATATATATATATATATAAAGTTAAACAGGATTATTTTAGTATAAAATAAACAAAACACTGAATGAATATGATATATGTTTAAATATGTAATTAGTTTTTGCAGCAATGAGCTTTCATTATGGATAAGAGTGTAATACAGTTTATAGTAATATAGGACCCACATGCGAGGGCTTAATGCAGAGTAATCGCAGTGCAGTAATATTGTAACTTAATTAGTTTCAGATTATTTATTATTTTCTATTTATGTTTTTTTATTTTATTTTATTCTTTTTTGTTTTTGTTTTTAAAAAGTATTAAATTTATGGGTAAGAGTGTAATACTTTTTAATGTTAAGGTTTTAATGTTGCAGTTATTGTATTGCCTAATTTTGTATTTATCTATTCAATTTTTTTTACATTTATGCATAAGCGTGTAGTACTGATTACGTAATGTATGAGCTACATATGAGGGCTTAATGCACAGTTATTGTAACGCCTGATTTTCTTCATTTTTTTTTTTTTTATACAAAGTATTACAGATCACCCATTTCTGAGGCTCATTATTGTGTACTGAAAGTCCAGCAGCTGCATCCAGCAAGAAACATGAACCTGAGTCCGCCCGAGCAAAGCGTACACAAGCCGAGCGACGGCTGCATGGACGCCAGCAAAGCCGAGCACTTGCTCCCTTGTTTCCGCCGCAGCGCGTTTGATGAGCCTCTGGCGTCCTACCACAGCAGCTCCATCATATCTCACCTCCTGCGTAAAACCATTCACAACAAGCTGACCTCCCTGGACAACGGCCTCCTTTACCTGCCCTCGGCGAATACCAGCGGGCTCGACCTCGAGGCCAGCAGCGCTGAGGACTTTGCTCAAGAGGAGCAAAGCAGAATGTCCTTCAAAGACGAGGAGCTGTCGGTGAGTGAGCATCTCCAAGCCAAGCGCGCCCGGGTGGAGAACATCATCCGAGGCATGGCTGCCTCGCCCAGCGCCAGCGGAGAAGCGGAGAGCGAAAGCGAAGCCGTCCGCTACAGAAGAGACCTCCTGAAGGAGAACAAGCGCAAGCAGAGGCTTCCTCAGCACCAGGAGCCCAGTCAGTCCGCCGCAAAGACCAGCAAAGATGAGGAGTGCCACAAACTCAAGGAGCAGCTCCAAAGCATGCAGCGTCTCCTGCATCAGCTCCAGGAGAAGATCTCACACGTGTACGACCAGAATTACTCGGAGAGCGAAGATGTGAGGTCAGAGCACTCTGGTTTGAGGCTGGACGCCGGATTCAAAGACCAAGTCAAAGTGGAATCCAGTGCTTTCGGCTCCAACAGGGCGATGAAGAACCTCAAAGAGACTCTGAAATGCGAGCTGACCAGGACTGTTAGCGAGAGCGTCGACACGGTCTTCAAGAAGCTCTCCACAGCTCTCCTGAATCAGTCTCCGTGCCACAGTCCGGACTGCTCGGAAAGCGAAAAGCAGATCCCAGACGACTCCCCATCGGATCTGTCGGACTCTGAGGAAAACGTGAAGGGCAGGCATTGCTTCGAGAGCGCCGGGCCGGAGCACCAGACCGAAGCCTTGTCCCTGGTGGTCCGCAAACCTGCCCTGAGCCAGGCTGTGAAGAGGCCGTTCCCGCTGCACCAGGCGCCATTCCAGATGGGCTACGGCGGCGGGCCTCTTCATGACACCCAGATCCTGGAGCACCTGCTGAAGTACGGCCCTCACTCCACCTTCTCAGCGCTGCCTTGCCTGGAGAGGGCATCGCCGGACTCCATGGAGCGGCCGTGGGAGAGCGTCGCCATGAGGTCCAAGGTGAGCTCTGGGCACCTGGGTCAACACCAGACCGGGCTGGTGTCGATGGATGCCCTCTGCCTGCCTCACGTCAAGATGGAGTGCGGAGATCTGCAGAGCATGGCTGAGAGGAACTCCTTCATGTCACTCAATATATCCTTTGAAGCACTTTAAAAGGGATATTGCATCCAAAAATGATTGTTCTGGCATCATTTACTCACGTGGTTCCATACCTGTAGGACTTGTTCTAGTGATGCTTTATTTAATGGTATAACTCCCATTATTACCAAGCTGCTTATTGTCCCTGGAGCACAAAACCAATCATGGGTAGATATGAAGCAATAGCCATTGTTTTTCTCTTTTATGCCAATAATCATTAGGATATTAAGGAAAAATCCCGTTAAATGAAGGAGTTTTGTAAATATACAAAAACATTTTTGATTGGTGATACGCATTGCTAAGAACTTCATTTGGACAACTTTAAAGATTATTTTCTCAATCATTTTCAAATAGTTGTATCTCAGCCAGATATTTTCCTATCCTAGCCATCAATGGAAAGCTTATTTATTCTGTATGAGTCTGTATAAAACATAGACAATGAAAAAAATGGTTTTGTGGTCCAGGGTCACATTACTAACACTTATTAAGCACATGTTAATGCTTTGTTCAACTTGATCCACCCCACACCTAAACTACTCTATTAACTATTTAAAAGCAGTTTATCGAGGCAAAAGTCATAGTTTATAGATAGTGAATAGTGAGAAATGGTCCCCAAACTGTAGTGTGACCTTTATTTCATCTGAGGAATATAGAAGATGCCACTACGAGAAACGTTTCAGTGTTTTTAGTCGACACAGGGAAAATAATATCTTAATAAGTCTCATCTGTTTGGAGTTGCTCAGAAGAAAGAAAGTCATATATTAGGGAGAACTGTCCCTTTAATACCAAAACGCCACAAAACAATTCAACTAAATCGAAAGTACAAGAGGAGAACTGTATTTCTCAGAGGTTGCTCCTTCATCTCATAAGAGATGTTTTTTCCTCAGATATTAATCCTGTAATTCATTAGTAAAAATTGCATTAACTAACATTGAATTTTTTTTTCAACGATTTATTAATCTTGGTAAATAGAAATACATGTATTCATTGTTTGTTTGTGAACACATCCAACTTGTCTTTTGAAAATAATAGTTAATTAACATTAATAAATGCTGTAGAATTATTGTTGACACACAGTTCATGTTAATCCATTTATTTCACTCTGATAAGACACCAAGGAGTCAGATTTGTGATTGTAGAGTTATAAAATGAGAGTGAAGAGCAGCTCAGATCATTCGATCGAGGCATGAGAGGTGTTTGAGAAAGGTTTCACTGCGCAGTCCTGACAAACACTGAGGGGAAACTTCTCAAAGGCAGAAGTTCATCTTCATTTAGTGATTTTTCAGTATCGTGAAGTTGTTTTGCATGCGAATGCACAACAAATGTGTTTGAGGAGTCACAGGAAGGCTCTCTTATTTTTCTGTGGATTATGTTCTTTGTTTAGCTTCGGCTGCTTTTGAAAAATCCCCCTCTTTGTTTAGTTGAGGGTTTTTATTTAATATATAGTAGTTAACATTGAGATATTGCTGAACAAACTACCAGCTCTCGAGCTGGGCGAACAATCGTTGAATTGAGTGCAGCGGTGAGCAGTTCCACTAACGCAGACTTCAAGGAGAATTTTTGCTTTGATCTCGGTAACCCCAAAGAAAATTGTAGCATCTTCTTTAATCTGGGCTCAGTAATGACTTTAAGTCCAGGAAAAGACAAATAAAAAGGAATACAAGGCTTTGATAAGAATTGTTAGGAACAAAAGCCAATTTTCAAAGGCAGAAAAAGCAACAGTTTCTCTTCTGGAAATTCTCTGATTTTTTTCCCCCCGCTCAGACTTGAAAAGGTGCGGAATATGTTTCTGCACTCTCAATGTGATTGGAGTGGATGAGAGAGGTCACTTTTGGTTGTTTGTGAAAAGCAAGCTCTCAGCTGTCATTATACACCATCATCAATGCTCGGAGTGTCGGATGTATGTATGTGACGATATCGCGGCATGCAGAAAGCTCGCTCTTAAAACATCATTAGATTTATATAATCCGTTTCGGAAATGTTGCCTCTTTTTGTGGCAGAACAGCAACGACGGTCAGTGATAGCAGCGGTCTGTGCTTCATTAAGGAGCAACGTTGCATAGATGCAATCAATGTGAAGAACTCACAAACTCTGCCTCGGTTTTAAGATAGAAACAGAAAGGGTGTAAACTGATCCCCTCCGTCCTCCTCGAAGAGAAAATTTCATCTCTGCGTCTCGCAGCGAAGCAATTACTGCGGGCAGATATACGGAGCAAACTAATTGAAGTCCTTAATCTAATTTGTTTGGCTCTTTTTCTAGTTAGCACATGCTGTCGCGTCTTAATCGACTCTCTGGTCAATACGGAGCTGTTCAGCTGTTCGTTGGTCTGGAGCGATGCATAGGACATGATGCTTATTTGTTTGGGGCCCCGCTGATGCTGTTTAATTGTCGAAAATGCTTGTGAATTGAGTTCTGTGAGTTAATTTATACATGAAAGGTAAGTTGGCTTTGATCGCCGTGTCAGATCTTCAAAGAAAAGCGTTTACAGTGGTTTTTGAGGCCTTAACTCTGCTCACATTCAGGAAGGTCTGACCCCAAACCATCTGAAGAAAGCCAAGCTGATGTTCTTCTACACACGCTACCCGAGCTCCAATCTGCTCAAGAACTTTTTCCCTGACGTCAAGGTATGTCACGTTTTACCAGATTATGCTTCAGTGAAGCCTCTGCTAATGTTAATTCTTATATAGGTTTCATAAACAGGTAGATCGATTATTGGCCTGTCATTCAGACGCTTCACAAGTAAACAATCCCTTCTGATTCAAAATAAACTGTATTTAAAAAGAAATCTGTTTAATAGGATAAATATTCAAATTGTATTATTCTATGCTAAAATAATATTAATATATTTTTTTAAATATTTCTTTTATTATCATTTACATGTACTTTTTTGTTTATCCTGATAAGTTACAATCAAACCAATATATTTGTCTACCTGATTATTAGGATAAATTATATTTGTAAATAATAATAAATAATTAAATATTCACATTTCATTAAGTATTATGCTTTTGAGAAAATATGAATTTTCTTATATATTATTATTCAAATTTATCCTAATAAACAGTAACAATTAGGAGTCAAATCAAAAAATAATTTTAACGTCTACCTGATCATTAGGATAAATTAATAAATAATAAATAAAATAAAATAATAAATGATTAAATATTCTAATTGTATTATTTATTTAATATTTATTATCTTTAAATAATGTTATGATTTTTAAATTATTATTATTATTTAGTTTTTTCGCTATCATGTTATACAGTTACAAGCAAGAGTTTTAATGTCGACCTGCTTAAAATACTATTTGAAAATAGCTAAATATTATTAATATTATTTAAGAACAATAAGTATAATATTCCCCCAGTTAATCAGTCCCGCATTGATAAGAGTTTTGCTCTGTAAATCACACTGAATCATAACAGATTGTTTATGTGTGGATTCAGAAATACGCTTTCTGTTGCTTTGGCAAGAATACGGAATATGAACACAAATTTAGGCGCCTGAACAAATATTCCCGAATGTTGGGGTGACAATTCCTGAATTGCTGGTTTAACTTTGACAAAGTTAAAAGAGGAGTTTCTCAAGTCAGCAAAAGGAGACAAAAGAGGCGGCGGAGAGGAGCACAACCTCCTCTATTCAGCGTTAACCCTTCAGCTCGCCAGCTTTCAGCACACACAATAGCAGAGCGCTGAGCCGCGGATACTGAGGCCAGGATAGGCCCTACAACAACACACGCATCCTGTGAGTGTGTAACGTGTCCTGAGGCACAAGTGTTGTGATGAGTCGACACAACAGGAAAAATCTGGTGCAACTGAGCGCTTGCCTGTTATTTCGTGACTCCCTGTTGAGTGTGGAGAGTCAGTTTCAGGAAACACTGTGCTTGATTAAAAAAAAAAGCAACCAAAACGTTTAATCTTCTTTTTTCATACATTCAATTTCAAGTAGTGACGTGAGCAGCATAGGCATCTCTCCTGCATTAGATTAGTGAACAAATAATGGGTTTTAAATGGCAGATTTCGTAAACTATCATCCAAATCACTTAAATATGTCATTGCTATGTACCATTAATTATTTATAATTACTAACCCTAAGCCAAAAGCCATATGTGCTATATTATATAGAATTATGGTTCACTTAGTGAACATTTTGCAAATAAACAGCACATCATTGAAGACACTTAACTTTGAAAGTGACGAGTAAATGAAGTTAGTAAATATCATCATACTGATAATTTGGGGGGAGGAAAATCAATGTGTGGTTGTGACTGAATTACTCAGCTTGAGAAAACTACGTAAGCCTGAACGTGAAATCATGATGAAGAGAAATACATGAAGCGCAGAAAAACTTCTAGTCTTTTATATGTAACCGATTTAAGTGTAGTTAAAGTCTGTAAAGTGTCAATGAATTACTGTGTAAATAAAATGAACATTTACACAGCGGTGACCAAAATCATTAGAACACTAGTATTTTCAGCAGCTAAAATTGTTTTACTTTCTATCTTTTGCTGTAGTGTATCAATAGGAGATATTGGTTTACCCTTCCAAGCATTCATTCTGTTATTAGTTGTAATAATCAGGTGAGATATTTGTGCTCTGGGTAGGTTTCTTGAAGCATCTTGTAGACATTGTTCTTCTGGATTGAGTCAGTCTCAGTTGTCATTACACACAGACTGATGATGATCAGATCAGATCTTTGTGTGGAGCAAACAAAAATCTCGCTGGATTACTACTACATGAATGGCAAAATTAATCTTTGTAAATGTAAACCGATATTTTCTACTGACACACTACAGCAAAAGATAGAAATAACTGACTTGACAGACAGCTAAACTTAACTTGACTTGACTTGAGAAGACACCTGAGGAGGTGTGTGGACAGGGTCTCGTGTGTGGCCGGGCTGTCCTGACCCCGGAGATCAGCGAGGAGAGTCACGGCCCTTCGGTGGGAAGACACAGCACACAAAGCCCGGGATAATCCCAGTGTCCGATTCCATTCCCGTCAGCCGAAGTCACTCAGAAGGACATCTCGCGCTCTGCTGTTTCTCACAGTCGGCGGGAAGAAGCGTCTTTGAGCCCTTGGGCAGGTTTTAGCTCTTTTTGCCCCTCTGTTATCGGATGAGCAGTTATAATAACAGGGCTAATGTGAAGACAGAGTTTCGTCTGCTGTTTGGATAGATGTTATTTTAAGTGCAAGACATCGGCTGGGAAAGACCACAGCTGATTAAACAAACTGTGTTGCTGAAAATAGTTTGGAAAGCAAACACTTTACACCGTCAAAAAAATCAACACATTTACTTTTTTAGCACCTCTAGGTTATTGTTGGTGGTTGTTATTATTTCTGCACCAATTACTCGTTACGAGCTTCTAACCAAAATGTATTGTATGACAGTTCAGGATATGACAAGAACTAAGAGTTAAACTGTGTCGGAACAAATTCATCTTTATAGTATCAGATATCTTTGATAGAAAGGTATGCAATGAATGTAATGAACAGCTGTCAGCTGTTACAATAAAGAATACAATTAGATAATACCAATGTAGCTCAATTACCAAGATACTGTATGCTTCATTTTGTTCGGTCTGTGGTGGAAAAAGGTTACATTAGCTATTAAAGATAAACATGCTCAGGTCAACATTTTTGGTCCCGAATGTTCCTGGTAGTCCACTGTACGGAGAATATTTGGGTTTAATATGTCAGTTCACTTGATTTTGTTTTCCTCACTTACAATGAACTGTAGTGTCCTGCACCCACCAGTGAAATAATACTGTATCAACAATTATATCTGTTGTCTGAATACTATTTGGTCTGACCATGAATCAATGTATGGATGGTGTTTTTGTTGTTTTTCAACATTAACATTGATCTGACGCTTGTATTTCCCTGTTTTTAGTTCAATCGCTGCATCACGTCCCAGCTGATCAAGTGGTTCAGTAACTTCAGAGAGTTCTACTACATCCAGATGGAGAAGTTCGCTCGTCAGGCCATCATAGACGGCGTTAATGATGTGAAAGACATATCCGTCACCAGAGAGTCCGAGCTCTTCCGGGCCCTCAACATGCACTACAACAAAGCCAATGACTTCCAGGTGCTTACACCTCTACACGAGTCACCATACAGCACAGCAATATAATATAATAATTCATACAGTACTTACTAAGTCTGGGCATGCCCAGTCAAAATCTGCATATACTGCATTGGTAAGATGGTAACATGGTAAGATGTGTTAAACAGCTGAGAGAATGATGAAAATGAGCTGAATTAATGGAATATTCTGGTACTAGTAAAGTTCAGACAGCATTAGTGATATAATGTTGATTCATTCTTTAAAAACAACAGCTGAGGTTACAGGTAACACTGAGTCAAGGTTTTAAAATGCGTACACTGATTATTTTAAAATGGACTATTCTGTTAAAACATGTGCTTAAAGCTATTTATATAATCATTTTTATGGTTTACCGCATTAGGTAGTTATATAGTAAAACTGCATATAACTCTACAGAAATGGTTGGTGAATAATTTTTTTACGCGTATACTTTGTGCATTTTGGTGCTATACTACAGAAATATTGACTGTCCACCATATTTTTCAATGTGTAAGTAAACCGCTTTCTGCAAAATAATGAGAAGAATAACAATGCACATTTAAACACATTTAAACACACACGTTTACACTACAAACCAGTGTGTTCATAATTAAGATAATACATTACAATAATATAATTAAAGCAGCAAAAGAAGCTGTTCAGTACAGGGGAAAAGAGCTGGAAGCGGATGACACAGTAAGTCAGACCCGTAAAATATACAAATGTGACCCTGGAGTACAAAAGCAGTCATAACTTGCACATTTGTAGCAATAATGCATTGTATGAGTCAAATATTTTATTTATTTATATTTTTTAAAATGGCAATAATCATTAGGATATTAAGTAAAGATCAAGTTTCATTAAAGATATTGTGTACATGTCCAACCATAAATATATCAAAACTTGATTTTTGATTAGTAATATGCATTGCTAAGAACTTCATCTGAACAACTTTAAAGGGGATTTTCTTAATATTTAGATGGGTTTTTTTTTTTTGCACCCTCAGATTCCAGATTTTCAAATAGTTGTAAAAGCTTATCAGATGATGTATAGATCTCAATTTCAACAAACTGACTGGATCCAGGGTCACAAATGGTTGTTACAGGAAAAATAAGGTGGATATTGATGTTTATGTATTTGCCTTTTTTACTTTAATTGTTAGTGCCTCAGTTTAAATAGATTTTTGCTCTTTTTTTTTTTTAAAGTTTACACAAGCCAAAAATAATTCACTAGAGTGATGCTGCTGTCGATTGAGTAAAACTCGCACTGAACCTGGTTGCTTACGTGAACACGCAGAAGTCAGGAATGCTGATCTGGAGCATGGTGTGATGCATCACGTTATGATGAATATTAGCTGGTAATCTAGCATAAAGCAGCCCAGACTGGCCAGCTGTCCTCGTTTGGACCTGTGTGCGGAGCTGCACCTGTAGCTGGCTGGCCGCGGACCCTCATTATCCCAGAGCCCGGCGCTGCTGCATCAAACTGTGGGAAGAGGAAGCTGCAGCATCTGCTAAAACAACTTGAGATTACGGCCAGGCCACGCCTGAATGGCGTTTGGATTGCTACTGATGCGAAAGAAGCCAGAAATCCCAAGAGTGGCGGGCCGGCCGATGGGAACGAGCGGAGACAGTTTTCTTTACCTCAGCATCAAGACATTCCTTTCCCAGGGCCCGCTTTTGTGTCTGGAGATGCACGTGAAACAAACGTGTCAACAGTGAGCGGAGCTACTCTTGGGGAAATAATACCAGCGGATAGATCCACTCTCACACCCGAGCCGGGTCCTTCAAAGGGTGTGTGAAGCGCTGCCTGAATTCCTGCGATGGGAACCGGGTCCTTTCATGCATTTTCCAAGCAGTTAAGTTCGAGGCAACAGGCTGCAAAAAATCAAAGCGTCCATCCACAGCGCTCTCCTAATGATTCTGACACTGTATTTGCTTTATTGCCACTGTGAACAAAGAAGAGTTGTGCTTTAAAAGGAGAGCGTTAAAGATGCTGCATCGAGATCAAGGGCCTGACAGTGTTGATTTGGCCAGTAAGTGTGCGTGAGGCTTCACATCAGGACCATCAGGACCTGACCGGCCAGACTTACCATCACACTGTTGTTAGGTGTCTCTAGTGTGTTGTGGGTGGTTGTTAGGTGGTGGCTAGGGCATTCTAAGTGGTTACAAATGGCGCTTTTCCACTACACAGTACCAGCTCGACTCGGCTCGACTCGTCTCGGCTCTGTTTGGTTTTCCACTGTGTAAAAGTTGTACCTGTACCGGCTTCCAGGTACTTTTTTT
>JAUMHG010034912.1:0-10350 GCA_032359395.1 Enteromius anoplus
AAGCGTAGCAGGTCCATTTTATTATCCAGGGAGCGGACGTTGGCCAAGAAGAGAGTTGGAATCGGAGGTCGGCTGGCCTTTAACTGTACAGACGCTCCCGCCTGCTTTCCTCTCTTCTGTCTGCGAGCACAGCGCTTCCTCTTGCCCGCTGACCCCCGCGCTCTGCTACACTCTACGTTGTTCTCAGGAGCCACTGTCTTCCGTGTTCAGATTTTAGTCTTGGTGAAATAGAGTTAACCGAATTGTCTCTGATATGCAATAGTTCAGTTACACTGAGTTTCCCTCGCATTTTCAGTGCTGAAGAGCGAAAACTGTTGTATCTGGTGTGCTATTTAGAGGCTTTGTTTCGGGAGCTTGAGAAGCCGCTGCAAGCGCGTGCGCCGCCATCATCATTACCATTTGTGGTCATGTGACCATAATTTTTTTAATCCCCTTCCATTTCCCTCTGATCATAAAGGAGAGGACCTCATGGTGCTGTGGTAAGCAAGTTTTTTTCACAAAAATAAATTTTTTGCTTGTAAAAGTAATTTTCCTTGTTGTCAGCCTAATCAACTGTTGTGCCAAAGAAAATTGATTGAGGCATAAAAACTTATATCATACATGTTGATAAACTACCAGCATATGAAACCATGTGGTGATGCTAGCTGAAGATTAGCCTGAATTGATAATTTTTATTTTTTTTTCTAAGATGTGGCGGTGGGGAAAAGTGAGACTTAAGCCACAAGTTAAATTTAGCCTTAAACAAATTTTAATGTAATAAGACTTTACATAATGTTTTATTTTTAATGTCATAAACATTGTAGAAAAGCCATAATGCCAAGGCAATACACCAGGAAGACAACCTGGGAGATGGAGAGTGCAGCCGCTGAGGTCAAGGAAGGAAAGAAGTCTATAAGAGCAGCTGCAAGGGATAGAAATATTGACAAGTCAAGCCTCCTAAGATTTATAAAGAAAAAAGAGAAAGGGATATAAAATCAGTAGCATGGGGTGCAGTAGCTGAGGCAAAGAGAATATTCACAGATCAGATGGAGGAGGAGCTTGCCAAACACTTGAAACAACTAGCAGAACAGTTCCATGACCTCCCTCCAGTTAAGTGCCGTCAACCAGCTTTTGAATATGCAGATAATAACAATATCCCTGTACCTGTCAATTGGACCAAGACACAATGTGCAGGTAGGCTAGGGGTGTGCAAGGGATCACATGATTCTATAGGTTAGCTATGGCCAACTGATCTTGCTACAAAGCGAAATGTTATCCTATAGCTAATAATTAGGCCTGTGAAAAAAGATTAATCACTATTATTTGGTTTCAAAATGAAAGTTTACATAATATGTGTGTGTACAGTGTATAATTACCATTTATATATAATTACACACATTTTCTTGAATATATACATGTGTGTGTTTTTATATTTAAATAATATTTAATACACACACGTATATTATGTAATCACAAACTTTTATTTTAAAACCGATTAATTGTGATTAATCTTTTGACAGCCCTACTACTTGTCACGCTCAGACAATACAGACAACGGAGATAAGATCAAATGGTGAGTTTTATTGTGCACAAAACATAAGACAGTCTTCAGCGATCTCAAAGCATGTGTAGTGAGCAGAAACAGGTATCAACATAAAGGCATCGCTGGTAAGAATATTCAGGTAAGTTTATCACAGGATCGGAACAGGGAAGCAGAATACACAGGTAAGTGAATGGTAAGTATACTCAGCCCTTTCTCAGAGTCCTTTCAGTCCAATATCAGTAAATCCAAGGTCCAAACAGAGAGAGCACATCGAATATCCCAGGTAGGCAGACAAGAGGTGAGTAGAGCAAGCGTATAACCTTGAGCTGGTGGCTGTGTGTTCTCTGTGGACACTGATCCCGGTACAGGTGAGAGTGACTGTGACACTACTAATAAATTGTTTACACTAGGTGAAGATTGGTTTGGCAGCTTCCTATAGCACGTCGCCATCTCTCTGTCCGAACTTCAGAGGCAACATCTCTGGGAAGAACTACAGCCTTTAATAAAGCTAGAGTGAGGGAGTTCTTTGACAATCTGGCTGTAGTGATGGACAGGTGACCGAATTAATTATTTAGTTGCAAATGTTTTATGGAGGCTTTCTTTACCTGTAAGATTTGGTTTTGATTCTGATAAGGTTCTTCCCTTGCCTCTCATCTTTAACAGGCATACATTCCCTCCACACATGATTTGTGGATGAAACGAGCGTCTTTACAGTACAAAAGCCATATCAGGTAGCATAAGCTATACATGATACACTAGACAGACTGTTACTGAGTGGTTTGTGATAATGACCAGCGAGCTGTTGACAGATTGCTGAAACTATTAGTAATGTTGTGAAACTGTGAACTGGAAAAAATTAATGGACTGAAAAGAAATACAATGTACCTTTAGACCAGTAGTAGCTTACTGATTGCCCATGCCATTGATTCAAAACTTTCTATTTGATTTAGATTGTGAGAGAAAAAGGAAAAAAGCAAGTTGGTTCTGTCACATCGGCTGAGAGAGGAGAACTGGTGACTGTGGTGTGTGCAAGATTCATTTACATGAATTCATGTGTGTTTCTTCCCCAGGCTACGGCCAGGAAATCATCTCTTCCCACCTCCAGGACTGAAGTCTCCCAAAATTAGTGCGTGTGATGCGGCTGAAAGACTTATGATATTTCATAAGGTATTGACATTTTAATAATGTGTTTTGGGTTTCTCAAAAGTGAATATTAAAATCAAGTCTTCATATGAATTCACATATTTCAGTAGCAACTGAGTTGTTTGAGCAATCACTTTTTATAATGGTGTTTTCTCTGTGACTAGACATTGTTTGTGTCTAATATTCAGTGTTTATTTCAACTTTAGTCATGCTGCAGTTTGTAGGAGCACCTCAACAGCGACCAGTGTACCTCCTTGATGTCAGACGCCGCAAAAGTGACAGATTCTACATCACCCCATCTCATCCCATGCCAGGCTCCCTTGGAGCATTTAATGAACTTTTCAAGGAACATTTTGTGTTCAATTTGTGCTATGCTAGTGCACTTGTGAACTTTTGCACTTTGTGAAACCTTCACCCTCAAACATCATTTTCCATTGAGGATGAGAATGTGTTTAGTAATCAAATGCATGAAATGTTTCTATTAAACAATGTTTTCTCAACCAGTTCTGTTAACGTTGATCATGTAGAATATTTTTATTGCAGAGCAATAAAAGAGGAAATGCCAGTCTTCTGTCAAATAAGTGATGTCCTTTTGATTGACAATCACATTACTAACTTTTTTGATGAGCTTCGTCATGCACTCAGAGTACTACAAAGTGAGGAAAGGTTTATTATAAAATGTAATCTGACATTTTTTACAAGCCATTTGATATTAAAAGTTTTGCAGACTGAAGATTGTATATCATACCACCTTTTGTAATGTTTTAATTCAACTTCAAATTGCACTGCAAGTAAGATTTAAAAATAAACAAGTTAATGGAAATTATGTTGTGTGCTGTAGTTTATTTATCAATATTTTGTAGATCTTTGAGATCCATTTTGCAGATATGGTCTATGGCAAGTTCAGTTGCTACCAGCACATTGATCCGGTGTTTCCCGAAAGCATAGTTTAAACGAAAGATCGCAGTCGACGTCACAAACACGGTTATAACTACAGCTTTGGACTTGTTTAAAGGCTTAGTTTCTTAGTCAACATGTGTCATGGAGATCACTTATCAGTTAAATAGCATAAATTATATGACATCATTAACATTAATTTATATTTAAGTCAGTGATTCCCCCGTGTACCACTAGAGGAAGCCTGCATACCACACTCAAAGTATCCGTGTTTTATTTTATGGGGAAAAAAAGCCTGGGGAGCAGTGCCTTGCTCAAGGGTCTCATCTCAGTTGTGGTATTGAAGGTCGAGAGAGGTCCATCTCCCTGTCAATTAAACCACGACCGCTCTATGTGTGCCTGTGGAGAAGATGAACAACTGAAACTCTTTCAGCATATAGTGTTGGTTTGTCTCAAACCTCCAATCATGTGTGGATCCTCTCATGTCTTTTCAGATTTCCTGACACACTGAATCTCTTGTCACAGTGTGAACACTTGTATGGTCTCTCTCCAGTGTGGATCCTCTCATGTCTTTTAAGATTTCCTGACACAATGAATGTCTTGTCAC
Organism: Enteromius anoplus; assembly: GCA_032359395.1. Lineage (NCBI taxonomy): Eukaryota > Metazoa > Chordata > Actinopteri > Cypriniformes > Cyprinidae > Enteromius > Enteromius anoplus. The sequence continues at coordinate 4,170 of JAUMHG010034912.1, forward strand.
AGTGTGAACACTTATAAGGATTCTCTCCAGTGTGGATCATCTCATGTGTTTTCAGATCTCCTGACTGATTGAATCTCTTGTCACAGTGTGAACACTTATAAGGTTTCTCTCCAGTGTGAATCCTCTCATGTGTTTTGATTTGTCCTGAAGAACTGAATCTCTTGTCACAGTGTGAACACTTGTATGGTTTCTCTCCAGTGTGGATCCTCTGGTGCCTTTTTAAATCACCAGCTGTAATAAAAGTCTTCTCACACTGAAAGCACATATATTCTCTCACACCAGTGTGTTTCTTCTGATGAACTTTTAAAGTTTGCATTTGTCTAAAACTTTTTCCACACAAAGAACATGAATTTGGTTTCTCATTGGAATGAATTTTCAGGTGAGTGCAAAGGTTTGCAGCAGTCAAAAAAGTTTTTCCACATTGATCACATGAGTATGGTTTCTCTCCAGTGTGGATCCTCATGTGCATCTCAAGACTGTGTTTTTTTGTCAAACTCCTTCCACACTGAGAGCAGGTGAAAGATTTCTCATCTCTTCTTTTCAGTAAAGAAATATTTTTAGTCTGTGAGTGAGTTTTTTCTCCAGTTTTGACATGATGTTTCTTCTCCATTAGGTCTGAAATTTAAGTAACAATCTAAATAAATCATGTGAAGTTAAAACAGACAACAGCTACATCAGATTTTTACAAAATAAGGTACAATTATCTGGATTCAAATAATAATAAAAGTGATAAATATTATAAATATTAACATACTACACTATAAAAAACAGTACAGTTAATAAATATTTGAAACTAAACTGGCCAGTATTTTTCACTCAACACAATTTCCATTTCCTTTCTACCTTTTTAATGAATTTTATTTTGACAGCTGCATCCAGGAAGTGACATCATTTGAACATTTGAGTTTCATGACTCTTACGGTATTGTTCTGCAATGAACACCAAATCTGATGAACTACTGATAACTTGTTGTTCTTCAGAATAAACACCAACCTGTTGGTTCTTAAGTGTGCTTCATTCTGCAGGGTTCTGGATCTCCCATGTTCTCTCTGTCCTTCAATAAACTCTGTCTCAGCAGATTTCTCTTCTTCCTGATGCTCGTCTTCACTTGTAGACTGATGAGAATATTCCAGCATTTATAGATGAACTACAGTGGGAGGAGCTTTACTGAAGGAGTGATTGTTGTGGGAGGTGCTTAATTGACAGTGTAAATATTGTGGGAGGGGCTTCGTTGAAGGGGGAGTTTATGTTTTTCACATATTAAGTATTCATGTTTACCAGCTTTTCATAGTAATATCTGAAAAGAAATTCACACATGCATTTCTGTTTGTCTGCAAGACTTGTTAATTTAACATTTACAAATATTACAATCTTAAGAATAAAATTAAAAGAACATTATAGAGTTATGTAAACAAAAAAATTATGTGTTTCCATAATCCCTTCAATATGAATTTTAATGTTTGTTCATTGGTTTTTACTTTTGTTTTCGTTTAATCAGTTTAACACAGACTGATATATAAATGCTGTTAGGACATGTGTTTGTTGTAGAGTTGTATCTTGGATATAGTATATCTCAATAGTGACTGCATAGTTTAAGTTTGATGAGAAGAATTAAATGAAGTTTAACTGCTAGTTTACAGGTGATCTGTGTAATAGATGAGGTGAAAACAGAGCTATTAACATGAAGTACACGATTAGACTATAAACTATTAACACTCACTAAAAAGTTGTTCAGGATCAGTAGCAGATCATCTCTCTTTATTCTAATGATAATATCTGAAGTGCTTTCCATTCTCACACAACACTCAGTTTTACAGTTTCTGTTTGCAGTCCTGTTCAAATATTAAAACTAAAAGTAAATATAAATGTGATAAAAAAAGAAAGAAATCTACATAACATTAAAATCCCATCAGCAGCAAGTCTTAAGCTCAGAGTAAGAGTCGTGGGAAGAGTACATCAGACTCTAAGCAGAAGAGAAGTTTGTAAAAGTGTAAACTATATTTTAAGCGTAAGAAATACATTTTACTGTCACTCATAATTGTAATAAATGTATTGTGAAACAGCAACTTCAAGCTAAAACTGGTTGCGGTGTTTAATGCGGAGGTTATAAAATCAAGGAGGATGTTTGTTTACAGAGTGTAGCATGTGAGTGATGTTTCCGCTGTCTTTGAGAAAGTGTGTGATTAATAGATGTGTGATTAATACATGTTATAGGTGGACAACTGTTTGTTTATTTATTTATTTTTTCTTTTCTTAAGCGCTCCGGTTAAAGATTGTACTGTTTTTTTTTTGTTTGTTTTTTTGATTGTATTGTAAATATTGAGGTTTCATTTTGTTATGTTTATGTTTAGTAGTCTGGGCCCAGTAGTCTATCGGGTGAAATTTACTAAAGTGCATATGGGTTTATCGTAACGTACACCTGTCGAAGTCTATAAGGAAATAAAAAGTATATATTGAAGTCTACTATAAAGTACATAGGTTGAAGTCTATTGTAAAGTGCACTTGTTAAAGACTGTTTTGAAGTGCATTTGTTGGGATTGTTATACAGTGCATATGTTAAAGACTGTTTTGAAGCGCATGTTGAGGACTATGAAACGCACATATTGAAGTCTATTGTGATGTGCGTTTATGTTAAGACTATAACGGTTTGCATATGTTAAAATCTACTATAAAGTGCATATACTATGGAGTAATATAAGTGCATGGGAAGAAGTCAACGAGAATGTGTTGGTATAGAGACTTCTTGGACAATGGGAATAGACAGAATGGACCAAAATCTTTATTTCTTCTTTGAATCTTGTGGACTTTGAGGACCTATTTCACCCGTTGATGTTTTGTATAGGGTATTAAAAGGTAATGTGCCTGGGCCTGGAAGAACTTTGTCTTTTTTGTTGTTGTTAGCTAGCTGATACAAAAAACATAGTAAAAAGAGAGTGAGCTATAACTTATTACTTGGTGTTTTTTTTTTATTAATTTAGTAAACTAATCAAGAGCGTACTACTGCATTGTGGAGTGAATTAATTATTATGGTGGTTATTTTTTACCCCTGGGAGCCGAACTTTATATTATAAGGCCAAACTCCGTTACACTGGTACTGGTAGAAGGAGAGCGCAAGAGACGAGATTTCCAAATAACATGAAGTACTTTTAATTATACAGAAAACAAACGCAGAAAAATCTGTATCCGTGCTGGATATAAGTCTGGGTCTAAAGACCTGAATAATAATTTGCTAAATATTCCTGCAGTTTAAAGTCTTAAATTTAAAACATTAATCAAGACATTTAGTATTCAATTAAAATTTAAATTTTAGGGTCTTAATAACAACAGTAAACGTCAGCATGTTATTGTCAGGTTTCACAAATGTTCAGTAATTTATCATGATATAATAATTTATGTCTTTACAACAGTCACAGATGCTGACATTTATAGATATAAGACTAGATATAAAATCCCCTTTAGTATATAGTATACTTTATTATTTACATTTGTTTTCTAATGGAAATCCTATAGTTTTGGTGAAAAAAAGACTTTTATTTTGCTCTATTTATTTTGACGTCATAAGCCTGCGCCTGTGGTCAGTAAGATATTTAATGTTTTTTAAAGATGTTTCTTCTGCTCAAGGCTGCATTTATTAGATTAAAAATCCAGAAAAAAACTGTAATATTGTGAAATATTATTTTTCTGTGTGAATATATTTTAAAATCTAGTTCCTGTGATACAAAGCATCACCAGTCTTCTGTCACGTAATCCTATTAGAAATCATCTTATCTTTTGGTGTTTTATTATCAGTGTTGGAAACAGTTGAGCTTCTTGATAGTTTTTTTAGGATTCTTTAATCATTAAAATGTTAAATAGAGAAGCATTTATTTCAAATGATCAGTACATTTTTATTCTTCCTTCTTTGAAAGAAATGAATAATTGTATTAGCAAAGGATCTATTAAATGAACAAAAAAGTCACAGCATGTATTTACATTTTAGAAATACTTTATATTTGGTAAAAAAATTATGTTGTTTTTTACATGTTATTCATCAAAGAATCATGAGAAGAAATCACAGGTTTCCAACTCCAACAAATTCTAGCAATAAATCAGCATATTTGATGATTTTTGAAAGATTAATGTGACACTGAAGACCGAGTAATGATGCAATACCAAAATAAAACGATAAGACACTGTCTATAGGCGGACATTAATCTGCTCGCAAAGAAAATTGAATTAAAATAGTTTTTAATGTCAAAATTATTAAATTTCGTTTTGTTTGTTCATTAAGTTAATTTAGAAAAATGGTTGGAGTATTTTTTGTTCGTTAAATATAAGTTTTAGTTTTTTTAAAGAGCAAGCGTCCATCAGCACCTGATCAGAAATGGACCATTACCGCACTATAAGTAACTGGACACTGGGATGTCCGAGTAGGACGTGCGGAAAGTCATTTCTCTTTGAAGAGTAAGACAGATCTCACATAGATCATGAATAGATTCAATGCATATGGAATAAAGAAAGAGATTGTACTCTCAGAACTGGGGAAGGTAATTTTTTACCTATGCCACCTGAGAAGCTCTGGGTTACACTCAAGGGCTCCCTAGCCCTCTGGCGGTGCTCAAGGATACATCGCCTAAAGGGCCTGGTGCCTGATGCTCCGCAACACCCGACTGCCGAGGGGATCAGAGGACTCACAGTTTCTACTTATTAAAGGATTACTGGAGAAGGATACAAAGCTGACCAAACAGGTACTACTCCGGCTCTTCAGCTCTGTTAGAGGTGAGAACACGGGAAGAAACCGGTTCCACGCGAAGGCTATAGAATCTAGCGAACTTGTTAGGAGTCGCCCAACCCGCAGCTCTACAATGTCAACAAGCGAGGCGCCACTAGCCAACACCAGGGACCACGCTACACTTCGTTTTTGAGTGAGCGCGCACTGAGGGGAAAGGGCACACCCTGAGCCTGGTAAGCCAGGGTGATGGCATCCACCGTCCAGTGGGTCATCCTCTGCTTAGAGACGGCATTCCCCTTCTGTCGGCCTCCATGACACACAAAGAGCTGGTCTGAGGTCCTGAAGCCCTGTGTCTGGTCTACGTAACATCTTAGTGCTCGGACGGGACACAGCAACAGTACGGTTTGGTCTGCCTCCTCTGAGGGCACCGTTTGGAGGTTCACCACCTGATCTCTGAAGGGAGTAGTAGGAACCTTGGGCATATAGCCGGGGCGTGGCCTCAGTGTTACCTGGGAATCCTCGGGCCCAAACGAATCGTCGACCGAAAATGCCTGCAGGTCCCCTACCCTCTTGATGGAGGCCAATGCGAGCAGGAGGAGGGCTTTCATTGAAAGAAACTTCAACTCGACTGTTGGCAAAGGCTTAAAGGGATCCTCTCTCAATGCTCGGAGCACAAGAGATCCCAAGAGGGTACAGTAGGAGGTCTAGGAGGATTTAAGCTTCTAGCTCCCCTAAGGAACCTGATGACCAGATCATTCTTACCCAGAGACCTGCCATCGACAGGGTCATGATGCGCTGCGATAGCAGCAACATAGACTTTAAGAGTGGAGGGAGACAGCCTTTGCACCAACCCTTGCTGTAGGAAGGGAAGCACAACTCTGATCGGGCATCTCCGGGGGTCTTCTCTTTTAGAAGAACACCACTCAACAAACAGGTTCCATTTCAACGCGTAGGCAGCTCTTGTAGAAGGCGCTCTCGCAGAAGAAATGGTGTCAACTACCCCTTGAGGTAGGTCACCTAGAACCCCCACATCCCGTCCAGGGTCCAGACGTGGAGTTTCCACAAATCTGGGCGCGGGTGCCAAAAGGGTGCCCCGTCTCTGAGTCAGTAGATCCTTACTCAGAGGAATCGGCCAGGGAGGGACTGTCACAAGGAGCATGAGTTCGGGGAACCAAGTCCTAGTGTGCCAATAAGGGACTACCAGCAGGACCTGCTCCTCGTCCTCCCTGACCTTGCACAGGACCTGTGCAAGAAGGCTCACTGGGGGGGACACATATTTGCGTAGCCCCTGAGGCCAGCTGAGCACCAGGGCGTCTCTGCCTAAGGTTCCCTTGGTCAGAGCGTAAAACAACTGACGCAACTGGAGACGCAACAAGTCTACCTGTGCGGCTCTGAACTTCTCCCATATGAGCTGAACCATCAGGGGATGGAGTCTCCATTCTCCAGGGAGCGCTTGGGCTCGAGACAGCT
>JAUMHG010034913.1:0-10342 GCA_032359395.1 Enteromius anoplus
GTTAGGCAATCCGAGGAGGTGAGAGCGCGAGTTCGCTACACGGCGCGGCTCCCACGCACACGCACTCATCGTAACAGTCTTGGCTATGATTTATCAGATGAGACTATACAGGCATGTGATGGCTCTTGTTATGTATGTGTTCAAATAAAACAAATGCTTGACCATATGAGAGATGACAAGTAGTGAATCATGCATATGTACTTATGTACTGGGTTGATGGTTTTTACTTTAAACTGACCTATATTTTCAGCTTTCAGAGTCTAAAAACCCAAGTAAAAACCAGTCTGGAAAGTAATGACTAATAAAAATGAAATGTGTTGGGGAGAAGGACAACTATGTTGTAAAACCCCTGTTTTTGTGTTGAAAAGGTAGTTGTACCCTATGCATTGTATCCAATGCACTTTCCAATTTTCACAGCACTGCAAACACTTTATGATGTTGTTTGCACATCTCTTTGCAGCTTTTTAGACTTATCATTGCGAACAAACGTCAAAATGTTTTGGCCTTGAACATCTTTCAAAGTGTTTGCCAGTAGCATACAATGGCATACGTGTGATATATAGAATGTTTTTATGTTTGTTTTCTTTTTATATTCCTTAATAATTATTATTCTCATGTCGGCTGGGCTCATCTGCAAGGTAGGTATTTCAGAGTGTTTCAAAAATGTTCTATTTTATCGAAAAACAAAACAAAAATGAAGACATGGTTTGTAGTTTTAATGCTTTTAAAATGCTGTGTTGTGACATAACCCAACTGAAATCCAAATGCAACGTTGTGAAACGCCGTAAAAGCATTTTTTACTACTTGGGAACCTCTTAATGTCGAGTTTGACAGGTTAAGCCATGATCAAACATTAAATGTGTCACACAAAATAACCAGCCTTTTAAGAGAGACAGGACATAAAATACAGTCTGAAGATTTGTGATTTTATTAAAGGTCATATAACTACTGCTGAGCTATATGATCTCAGGGTACAACCTATGGAATGAGCACATTAGAATGTCAGAAATGAGTCAAAAGGCTAAAAGCTATTGGAAGAGTCAGTCCAAATTAAAGTCTAATTGGAATAAGGCTATTTCAAGTGTTTTTTCTGGTTCTTAGCACATATTTTTATGTCCACATTAAAGACAACATTTGATTTTATAGTGTTGGAGAATATACATATATATGATTTTGGACCAATTATATTTCACTGTGGGTGGGGCTACAGTACAGAAATAGAAACTAAGATTGACTACTAACCATTGAAATGTCTAAACGTCTAAAGTCTTTTGCATGTAAGAGTTATCTGTATCCAGTACATGAGTCAGAGGGTGTAATTGAATGCAGTTCTGTCCAACTCACATCAGGATGATGTCTTAATTGACTGTGCCACCACTAATTTATATGCAGACAAGGAAGAAAAGATGGTTAAAGATAGAGACATAAAAGAGGATACTGTTAAAAAAAGGATAACCAACAAAATGGACATAGGAGGACAAATAATAAATCAGACATTTTACATCAGTGCACAGGATAGGGATAAGTACACCCATGTGACTTAAAAGCAAAAAAAAAGATCAATGAAAATCAATCATTCTTTTAAGAACGACATGGTCATTGATTTGATTGATTATCAGTGAAGGAGTCACAAAATGTTAAACGAATGAAGTAGCTGTTCATGTTTATACACGTCATAGCTAAACTGAAAACTAGGCTGTTATTATCTTGTACAGTAAGCGTGGCCATATTTCATAGTCTGTTGTTTCATCCGTTTCCTCTGACTGAGGTGAGACTGACGAATCACCAAATGTTTTCCACCAGTAATGTGCTAATAAATTCATGTGTTGTGATCCATTTTGTCAATCCCAGGAACACAAGCATTCCGCCTCTTTTGCTTTGCAGAGAGGTGACTCAGTTGTGCGGATGTGTGAAGAGGATCTGTAATTGATGTTAACCACGCTGGGCGCTCAGCCAGAGCATTCCACCCAGATGCCCACAGGTGATTGGCCAGTGTGACTTGGCAGCTTGGATCCAACCAAAGGGGATGCTGTGAGTAACCTTGGCAGATGGTCAGAGCTAAAGCCATATCAGCTGCCTTGAGGCGATTTTTAACGCATTTTCCCATTTATTCACTCCTTCATTTTATGTGTCACTCCCTCCTTTTCTCTGTCATCTTCTATCTTTCTGTCCCTCTGTTTGGTGATTTATTTAAAGAGATGATATTGCTTCTGACTGTAATATCTTCTGAGGGAGAAGTGTTTCCACATGCACAAGGACTTCTCATATCGAAATATTAACCCCAATTCAACCCCTTCATTAAATAAAAAAAGGGATTTCAAGATTTTTTTTTTAATGCGTCTGTGTGCTTGGTACAAATTTGCAATTTCTTTTTTTTTAATTTATTCCGATTTATTTTAACATTCAAAAATAATTTTACTGCTTGTTCAATTAATTTAAATGAGCTAATGCAACAATGCTTGTTTGCCATTTACAATTCATTTACAATTACAAAAACAGATGTTTACTAAATTAATCTATATTGGGACTACATTAATTTTTTTTGTTGCCATTACGTGATACTGGCAAGGGCTTTGCATGGCAAATAAACAATTAAATTATTGAGCAATATGAGAAAAGGGGGAGACTTGTTAGTGTTCAATGTTCTGTCATGTTGGGATTTAGACTCATTTTGTTATGTTTGTTGGTTTGAACGTTTCCGGTGTGGTGAAGATTGGAGCCTGTGCTCTGGTTGAGGAAGGGTTCATTATGTTGTTTTACTGAGAAACAATTAATATGCAAATTCTATAGAGGAGGCCAGATTTCTCCTCCTTGCTTGCCAAGACCATACATTGCATAAGGTAAACAATATTTTAAGGATGCAAATATGTGCTGAATAGAAATTTAGGTGGGTTACTTTGTTGGGTAATTTTAGTGTTTTAGAGTTTGTGCTAAACTGAATTAAGCTCAAGAATTATTATTATTATTATTATAAAAAAATAAATATTTTTGTAAATGTTCAAGGATGTTCTATCATTCTTAGATTTTTTAACGATTCATTCCTTCACAATGCTACTGACTTTGAGTTGAACATAATTTTAGTCTCGAGTGGAACGTTTGTCAACACATAATCATAACCATTTAACTCAAAGAAACGTATCATATAATGAAAGCAAAGAAGAAAAAAAGAAAATCGTAGATAAACACCAAAAAAGACGCACCATGTAAAATGCTGATGGAAATCAGATGACAGACTAAATGCTAATTGACATCCATCAGTGTCGTCTAGTGGTCCAAATGGCCGTCCATTACCCTCACAAATGTGAGCCCGTGATGATAAGAGAGAGACAAATGGAGCCAGTACCCAGCGGAGCTTTTCTATTAAATTAAGCAAAAGCTCCATCATAGCAGCCTCACACACAAATGGACGTACACACTGTAATTACTGTCCAGATATAGGTGTGTTTGTTGTGATGCTGGTGGTGGAATTTGTTTGAGGTGAGCTGGAAAGCATCAAAGCGCTGTGTGTAATTATTTGTGGCTTGCGGACTCCTGTCTCATCAGAGGAGTGAGAAGAGAGCAGCAGTTAAACCTGTAAGGCAACAATTACGTGACTGACAGCAAGAGAAACTCAGAGGTGCATTTGAGTGAATCTTAATCTGAAAACTGCTCTCCCATTGCCTTTCACTCTGTTCTTTAGCTCTTCTTTAATCACTTTAGATTTAAGATGCTTTAATATATTACTCATCCACCTGCCCTCTCAATTTCTGCCCTTGTAGTTTATCTGTTCTTCTGTCCTCTACCTACACTTGAGCTTTTTTCTCTGCATCGCTCTCACACAATGTCCTTGAAGAACTTTCTGTTTTGGTCCTTGATAGGCAACATATAATGAAATGAAAGACCAGATGAGTTAGTATTGTTATAGGGACAGTTTATTTTGGATGGCAATATTGTTGTCATGATTAGATTTGTTAAGATTACATTTGAACAGGGTAGGCCCGTTACAGCAATAATAGGCAAATCTTGACAGTAATGTAATCAGCAGTTTTGGAGATTTCACTCTTTTCCCATAAATGCATATAAGCAGCAGTTTTCTATTTCAGAGGTCATCAACTCTGCTCCCAGGGACCTACCGTCCTGCAGAGTTCAGCTCCAGCCCTAATCAAACACACTTGAACCAGCTAATTAAGCTTTTCAGAATCCCTTGCAAAATACATAAGCAGCTGTGCCGAAGCAGGTTTGAAATAAACTTTGCAGGACAGTGGTCCTGCAAGAATGGGGTTTTGTTACTATAGTAACACATTCTGTATTAAGCTTTTCAATGTGGTAACAGATCATTGTTTATTTAACATTTTCTTGCACAAAATAAACGTAACTGTGGCTGCACCAAAAAGCACTAAAATGCTGCCAAAGCAGGAAGGCTTCAAGGCATGCACAAATCCAAATTCTGCTGTACTGTACCTGGAGGTATGAATTTTGAAGGCAGCATAGACATATTCTTTGCTGAACTGGAAACATCTTTTGGAAATTTCTGTGTTCTGTGTTTGTTTATCGGTCTGGTTAGTGCCACCGGCTACAACCACGTAAAGCACGTTTAAAAATCAAACCGAGGCATGAGTGGTTTTATATTACTGTATTTCTGTGTTAATACTGTCTTTAGAAAAGGTCATTTTCATTTTATCCTGCATATAAGGCAGCGTTTTAAGCTCAGAGCTGCTTTGTCTACAGCCGTTACCGGGGAAACCTCTCGTTTCTCGTGCTTAAAGGACCTCCTGCTGGCAGAGAATGAGTCTGCATTTTTAATAAATCCGTCTGATTTACACAGGGAACATATTTTGCTTGTTATCAAAAAATAATATACTCTAGAAGGACTTAGCTCTTGGTATTGATTCTATTTGGATGTCTACCGGAAGTTAAGTTCAAATCATAAACTAGTGGATATATATCGCCATATGCGCATTCCGAAAGCACAAAAAAGCTCTTGAGGCGCGTTCAAACCTGCTTGATTGGAAAAGTTGTTTTGTTTGTTGTGCTATTTTTAAACGGCAAAATGTTTTAATTTGCAGTATTTTGACAGTTACTCGGGACTCATGAGTAAGTAAGGCAAGAATGATCAACTGCCTCCAGAAAAAAAGTGTCCTTTGGCTTTTTACATGCGACCTTTAACAAGCATGCAGTTTTTGAGTGACTGCTCGACAAATTTGCCCCATCCCTAAAATAATGGGAGGACTCAGCTAAAGCTCAAAGGTCCCACCACGAACAATTAAATTACTGAAGGTAGTTGAAGTGAAACTGGAGTGGAAGAATTCGGGAAGAGTAAGGTAAGCAGCCGCTTTTACAGTATATTACTGTGAAGTGATTGACAGGATTAGCTCCTCCCTGGTATAAATGGCACAGCCTCCATATTCTTCTCTCACTCGGTGACTCACTCGGTATGTGATGTGACTATGATGACCGAATCAGGAATGTAACGGATTTAAAAAGGGAAATGTATGCAAGTGAAAAACAAAGACATACCAGCGGCGTCTTGCATCTATTATCTTTGAGGAGGCACCAGAGGCGTTTCTAACCAAAGGAAGAAAACACTTTTAGCTACTTAGTAGTTCATTATGTAAGCCTAAAACATGCTAATGGTAATTTTGAAACCCATGTTAAATACTGCACCTCGGTTATGTTTATGTCGATTGAATATATATTTGTAGACCAACTTATAAGAAGTCAGTGGTATTTTATCATTGACTTTTTGGGAAAAGAAAGCTTTATGACCAATAATGGTTTGAATCTTGCAATCTTAAAACCTTTCAAACTTAACAGCCGTACAAAGTAAAGCGTAAACAATAATAATGAAAAACTGTGCCACATTTACATGACTTCAGTGTCACCATAACTAAGCTGCCAAGAACTTTTTCAAGTTGAAAAGTTACAAGAGTATGAGTGTAAATACTCCATAGAGCGTTTTATATATAAAGGATCTACACAAGATGACTTGATGGGACTGACCATAGGAATGTATTCCTGTTCCATCATTACATTTAAGCAGTGTGTTAAGATGAAATAATCATGCAACATACTTCTCAAAAGTATTTTTTTCTTTTCTGCAAATTATGCTCAAAAATGTCTTATTAGTGGGTTTGACGACACTGATAGACAGCAAAGGAAGTCATGTCACATAGTTCACTTTCAGAAGCACTCAGCCTGACTCCCCTGACTTTGTTTTTGTCTTTGTCATTTGACATTTGATGTAATTGATCTATAATTCTTTAGTAATGTCTGTACAGGGCCTAATAAAACAACGACAGGCTGCATGATTTAGAAAGATTACTGTAATTATACAACTAACTGTGGGAATGATTTTGAAAACACACAATTATGGTTCAGACAATTGATCATTATGAAAAATACAATTAGTCTGTTAAGGAAGGGAGAAAAGAATAAGGCAGATATATGCTACTCCAGTAACTGGATGTTTGTTGTGCATTATTTAGTACATTATGCAAACTCACTCTCAGAGCGGCTCTCTTTTTGTCCATGCTTCATTCTCTATTTCCATTTGCCCATTTGTTGGCTAGGGTGGCGAGGTTGTTCATTTACCTGGCAGTTTCAGTGGATTGCTGTCTTTCTGATACAAGTAAACATGACAGGAAACTAAGACTCTGTGTGTGTTGTCCTCAGAGGAGACGATGGAGGTTTTGTTTTGAGCACTTAGCAGGTTTATTTAACTGGGTGGAGAATAATGCAATTATTAAATATTAAACATAATAAATATGAAACACTTATTTTTCAGAAGACTTGTTGTGTTGTGCATGGATGATCTAGAGCTGTTGAAGGCAGCTGGAGAGGCTAATGGTGATGTGACTGTTTAGGAAGGCATTTCTCTATCATTACAAGCAACTTATGGTGTAGGAGATGTTTTACAGAGTCTAGTTCTTTTTGACATGCCCTTCAAAACGTAAAATGTACTTTAAATATTTTAACAGTATTTATGGGGCTAGATTCAAAGCACCCATTTTACTTTTGGAATAAGCAAGATGTCAGCAAGTCATAACTCAAATGGAAAGCTATATGAGGCAGAGACTTTGAATGACACTCGACTCAAAGTCAGATCTCTCGGCCTTAATTTGTCAGAGTGGAGTCATCGACCTCGCATGAACTCCACACTCACTCACATACACACTTGCGCTCAAAGCAGGATAGTCTTAATATGGCTCGATTAGCCCTGGTCTCCATTCCCCCTTTTAAAAACTCTTTCATTAATGCATGTCTCAGGTGGCCTTGAATAAAAGCGAGGGTTTCTAAAATATTTCACCCCGGGGAATGAGAGAGCATGTAAGCAGAAGGAACGCTCTGGTAAAGTTTTACAACAGGACTGAAGGTAGGCCACAGGGTGGTGTTCTGCATGTTTCTTTTGTTAAAGGCAAAAGAAATGGACGGACAAAAATACCTCATTCTTTTCTTCATTCCAAAATGATCTAGCTTTAGGGTTCAGTTTAAGTTTTAGGATTAAAGTTATGATGATGAAGACATTGATGTATTTTAAAGGAGAGTATAGGGTGATGATTTAGCACCTTAGTCTTTACTGTATCAAGTATGAATGTCAAAAGCAACTGCGTTTAAATAAATTCTTTTAGAAATTTCAAAAATCTCAGGTTCTTTCTCTTTTAGATATTAGACTATTAACTGGCGCCTTATATGTGCTGGATATTTATAGCAGGATTCTTTTAAGCCATGAATTTTGTGTTTATTTAAAAAAATATATAGTGCTGTCAAACATTTAAATATGATTACTCTCTTCCAAAATAAAAGTGTTCACATAATATATGTGTGTGTACTGTGTATTTATTATGTATACATAAATACAAACACATGCATGTGCATATTTAAAAAAAAAGTTATGTTTATATTTGAAAGAGATTTATTAAAAAAGAGAAACTGAAATGTCACATGGTCCTAAGTATTTGCTCAGTATTTAGTAGAAACACCCTTTTGATCGAATACAGCCATGAGGCTTTTTGGGAAAGATGCAACACTTTTTTCACTCCTGGATTTGGGGACCTCTGCCATTCTTCCTTGCAGATCCTCTCCAGTTCTGTCAGGTTGGAAGGTAAACGCTGGTGGACAGCCATTTTAACCATTTTTAGGTCTCTCTAGAGATGCTCAATTGGGTTTAAGTCAGGGTTCTGGCTGGGCTATTCAGTCACGGATTGTTGTGAAGTCACTCCTTCATTATTTTAGCTGTGTGCTTAGGGTCATTGTCTAGTTGGAAGGTAAAACTTCAGCCCAGTCTGAGGTCCTGAGCACTCTGGAGAAGGTTTTAGTCCAGGATATCCCTGTACTTGGCCACATTCACCTTTCCCTCGATTGCAACCAGTCGTCCTGCCCCTGCAGCTGAAAAACACTCCCACAGCATGATGCTGCCACCACCATGCTTCACTGTTAGGACTGTATTGGACAGGTGATGAGCAGTACCTGGTTTTCTCCACACATACCACTTAGAATTAAGGCCAAAAAGTTCTATCTTGGTCTCGTCAGACCAGAGAATCTTATTTCTCACCATCTTGGAGTCCTTCAGGTGTTTTTTAGCAAACTCCATGCAGGCTTTCATGTGTCTTGCACTAAGGAGAGGCTTCCGTCGTGCCACTCTGCCATAAAGCCCCGACTGGTGGATAGCTGAAGTGATGGTTGACTTTCTACAACTTTCTCCCATCTCCCGACTGCATCTCAGCCACAGTGATCTTTGGGTTCTTCTTTAACCTCTCTCACCAAGTCTCTTTTCCCCCGATAGCTCAGTTTGGCCGGATGTTCAGCTCTAGGAAGTGTTCTGGTCATCCCAAATGTCTTCCATTTAAGGATTATGGAGGCCACTGTGCACTTAGGAAACTTAAGTGCAGCAGAAATGTTTTTGTATCCTTTGCCAGATCTGTGCCACAATTATGTCTCTGAGCTTTTCAGGCAGTTCCTTTGACCTCATGATTCTCATTTGCTCTGACATGCATTGTGAGCTGTAAGGTCTTATATATACAGGTGTGTGGCTTTACTAATCAAGTCCAGTCAGTTCAATCAAACACAGCTGGACTCAAATGAAGATGTAGAACCATCTCAAGGATGATCAGAAGAAATGGACAGCTCTTGAGTTCAATATAAGAGTGTCACAGCAAAGGGTCTGAATACTTAGGAGCATGTGAGATTTAAGTTTTTCTTTTTTAAGAAATCTGCAAAAATGTCAACAATTCTGTGTTTTTTTTGTCAATATGGTTGTAACCATCAGGCTGGAAGTGTCAGCTCAAGTCTCGGGAAGACACTCCAGCCCTCCATGAACTGTGTGTGTGTTTTCATTCATGGCCTCTCATGTTATGAACTCTTGTCTCCGCCCATCTTATGTGTTGTCATGGTGGTTCATTGTCTCCTCCCACTGACCTAATTTCTAGGTGTATTTAAATATGTATGTGTCTGTGTAGGCGCGATTCGTCGTTTGTTGTCACAGTGCTTTGTAGAGTGTTATTGAGTTTTTCGTGTCCCTAGTCTCCTTGTTTTCTGTGTTTTGAATTTCCTGGCATTGACCCCGCTTGCCTTGGACTATCACTCTCGTCTTGCTCCCTGGATTCTGTCTACCCCTCGCTTGACTCACGCACGGACTCTGACTCCTCTTTTGCTCTGCCTCTGATATCGTTGTTCACCGGTTATGACCCTGATTGTCTGTTTCTGCCCCGTGTTCTATTAAACAGCTTGCATTTAAATCCGAACGCCTCCTCTACTCTCTCAACGTGAAAATGGGGGGCTGTGTGATTTTAGCAAATGGCTTCAATACAATAAATAGTGAACAGTTTAAGGCTGTCTGAATACTTTCCGTACCCACTGTATATATAATATAAATTATATGAATATAAATAAATGCATTTGCATACTAGTGCTCTATCATAATAATCGTGGTTTAATTGCATCCAAAATAAAAGTTTTGTTTGCATAATATGTGTGTGTGTGTGTGTGTGCGGGTTTATGTGGTTTATGAGGACACAAATTTGAATAATGACATAAGTATGACATAGATATTACAATATGTAGGTGTTTTAAAAAACATACTAAATGGTGTTTTTTGAAAAATCTAAAAATGCACACAGTTTCCTGTAAGGGGTAGGTTTAGGTGTAGGGTCAGTGTAGGGCAATACCACATAAAGTCTGTACAGTAGAAAAAACATTACGTCTATGGAGAGTCCCCTTAAATCACAAAAACCAACGTGTGTGTGTGTGCTGTTTATAATTACTATGTATAAATACACACATGCATTAATATATTTTGATGTTCTAAGTTAATCTATAAATGATATATATTATAATAAGATACAATGTATAATAAATAAATATATTT
>JAUMHG010034914.1:0-10340 GCA_032359395.1 Enteromius anoplus
CTATAAGCACACTGATTGATCTTCATTGCATGTATGTGCTGTAACTCTTTATTGCTGCATGTGTTGTGTTTCATGCGCTGGATGTTTCTGTGCTTCGTGACATGGCAGCAATAAAGCGCCTCTGATGCGGCATTTCATTCACTCTGAATCAAAGACACACACGAACGCTTACCTTAAACCAGAACACATGTCTGCTACCTTCCAAATGCTGCTGTTTTCTTATCAAGTTTAATTGAATGACAAGCAGATTGTCTTGCTCCTTCTAGCTGTGAACAATAAAGCTGTTGATGAAAATGAGGGGCTGCGTCTCCTCTTTTTCCCTGTGTTTGTTTGTGTCTAGCACATTTATTGCTTATTTTATGTGTTCTTGTTACAGGTTTTTTTTAGGTGATCTGTTTTGTCTGTATAAATGCCTTCAACAGCTTCTTTTTTTTCTCGCTGGTGTTGTTTTGGGGTTATTTTTTTATCTATATACTGTGTGTGTTTGTGTGTGTGTGTGTGGTTTTGCTATGTTGCAATGCACCTGACAAGCTGCTCTATTAACGTGAAAGCGCTGAGGAAGGAAGTGTTTGTGTAGAAGAGGTCAGTGTAAAGGATGCCCTTTAAAAGCAGAAAAATTTCTCCGCCGTTAGTTGGAAAAGTACACAAGACGAAAACGCTCTCGCATGTGACTCATCTTGAGACTGAGACTATTTCTGCGGTGTTGTCTGGTCCTTCATGAGTCGCCTCACAGCTTCAGCACGGAAAGGAGGAAGAAAGAAAGACAATACAGCAAAACAAAAACCTGCAGGTGGTTTGTTATCAAGATTTCAAATCGTTGTGAGGGTGTCTGTTTAAAAACTGCTCCAGGAAAAAGAAAAGCAAGAGACATATAGTAGAACAGCACTGAAGGCCTTCTGGGGTAAAAGGGCGTTTAGAGTTTTGCCATCTCCTTCAAAAACACTAAAGAGAAACTAAAACCACTTTCTAACTAAAACCCCTACCTGTTTAAATATATCACAGATATATAGTCATATCAGTAGAACAAATGCTTGCAGAAGGTCTAAAGGTTGCTATTGAGAATCCCTGATCATGTATTTAATGATTTTCAGTTTTACCTAAGGGGATCAAAAACAATTGAACTGTTGAGTAACAAGTATATCAGGTGGAAAGGCATGGAAAACACAAAATAATACAGGAGATATAAAATGACAGATTAAAAATTCAAATGGCTAGATAAATTATAAACTGAAAAGGGGTTACACGCTTGCTGAGGTGGTTATTTTTTATTTTCGGTTAGTTGGATCATTTATCTCTGAAACCGATTCTGCTGCATTGACAGCATTTTTTCAGATTTGCATGACTGGTCTTCTTCCTCACACTTAGCGTACTGTTCAGAGGGTTTTGTGGAGTAATGACGCCTGAAGATGTTGTTCCTCGGGCGCTGCAATCTTTACAAAAGAGACACAGCAGCATTAGTTGTCTGTCTTTAAGGTTGATATTCCTGAAGTGTATGTAGAGGATTTAGTTATTATCCGGACACACATCTGGCTCTTCCACTAAAGTCTTTGTCAATACTGTGAACTGGCCCGTAACCTTTTCAGCACATGTAAAACATCAATAAACCACTACTTACTCTGCTTTAACCTCCCGTGAAGTGGCTGGTGACCTTCTTATTTAGCTCAATTGAAATGATGATGATGCTAAACCAGTTCTTGCTCAGAAAAAAACCCCACAGTTGTTCCCAATTAACCCATATCTCTGTCAGAGCCAAACCACGTCGAGCACAAGATCCCCGTCTTGATCTCTGACAACACTTTGTCTTGGTAAACACCATATGCGCCTTCACGAGGAAATCATTATTTTAACAAAGCATGCAAACGACAGGAACATTTGGTGACATTGCGTGCCACTTGTGTTTGAGTTGAGAAGAGCTGGATTTGTGAAATGGAGACACAACTGGAGGTTCAATATGAAGAATATACATTTCTGTTTCTGTTGTATTCTGGCTACTTTTTAGAAAGAAGAAAATATATATACTTTAACAGTACTTTAACATCATAAAATGCATCAAATGTTAAATGACACCATGGTTTCCCTGACTGTAATTAACAGTTAATAAAAAGCTAATAATTAAAACTATTTTATATGCTATCAAAATGAAACACTTGAAGACTAAATATGGAAGTGTTTGTTTACCCACATGTCACTGTGACCATCAGAGAACTTGTCTTGTTAAATTAGTGAAATATATTAACTTTTGCAGAGATATTTAAAATATGTTTTGGCAAAGGCTGTAAAAAGTGTTTGGCTAATCAAATTACTTGAACACGTTAATACACAAGTTAATAAACATGGAGTAATGATTGTTCCCCTTGCCCCATGAGATGCCATCCTATCTCCACCCCGCACTCTCATCACGCCTGTTCCTTGTAACCAAGTTTGTGGGGAACTGGAAGGAGCGTTCAGCCTCCATGGCTGTACCAGGGCAAGGCAAGGGTTCAATGGCCCGAACTGATAGAGCAAGAGGCTGTGCAGCCACCAGTGGAATCTCAGAGGAATCTAAAACTGCAGCCAACATCTCCCGAGGTTGTGCAGCCACTAGCGGAACCTCAGGGAAATCTTTGTCATCAACAGACACCTCTGGGGTCAGTGCAGCCACTGGCAGAACCTCCAAAGGAGTTAAACCTTGGGAAATTGTGCAGCCAACCTCCAGAGGTTCTACAGCCTGATCCGAAACCACTAGGAACTCTGAGGTGGGCCTGGAGACAAGTGTGCGGCCCACACACTCAGAAGGGCAACGGCCGTGATAGGAAGTACGGAGGAAAGAGGCACAGTAACTGTGATGGCCAGAATTGGACTTCTTGGGAGACCGGCTGCGCTCACTGACACCAACTGTGTGTCTGCCGAGCTGGATTCCAGTCTCATAGGTCCCCGGAAAGCCCTTTTGTGCAGTAGTTCAGGGGCGGCATCCATCTTGTGAAGCTCTGAAGTTCTGGCCGAGACCTTGACTCTGGGTTGGCGGCCATCTTGGACTGAGACCCTCTGGCTCTGGCTGAGGCACGGCAGCCATCTTTTGCTCTGACTCTGGCTGAGGCATAGCGGCCATCTTCTGTGTTGACTCTGGCTGAGGCATGGCGGAGTCTTGTGCTTTGGCCTTGGCTCTCGATCGGCGGCCATCTTGAATGTTGGATTTGGCTGAGGCTCTGGAATGGAAAACTTGACCTTCTTAGAGTCAGGCTGAGCAAGGGTACAGTGATTTACATTATGAGGAAGAGTGAAAGGGGTACTTTTGAGTGAGAGAAGAGGGTCCCATTTTGTGGGGCACTGACGGAACGTCGAAGTTGTGTTCTTCTTTTGCGATTCCCACTGTTAGCGAAGAACCCACGCACAACAGGGCAAAGTCCATTAAAGCCGCGAGAGATGAGCGCGGTCCCTCGAGTCTCAGCTGTGAGCGCAGGGGCAGATTAACACCATCACAAAATATTTCTCGCAGTATTATTTCTGGCAGATCTCGCTGAGAAAAGCTAAAAGTCTCAAACATGATCTACCAGAGAACAGGTGCCTTGATTCAGAGCAAACAATATTGCAGCAGGGGTCATGCCTGACAGGTGACAAAGGCGGAAGTTGCTGGATCCTGTTTTGGCGAAGCTTCCCGTAACGGATGAGACGGAGGCGTGCGGATCCATTTGCAACATCTTTTATTAGAAGTCAGAAACCGGCAGACAGAGCAATGAGAGAAATCCAGAGACCTAATCAAAACAGAGCAGAGGGTCAGAACCAGGCAGCAAACCATCACACAAAGATAAACAGTCCAAATCGATCCACGGAAACCAGAGAAACAAAGGAGGTGACGCTCAGAGAGGCAAGCTCAGAGAGGCAATATAAAACTTTGCGATTAACTGAAGGCTAAATATCTGTATTTATACTGAGAGACGGGGGAGTGGTAACAAGGAACAGGTGTGATGAGTAATCCGGGTGAAGTGCATGATGGGGATTGAAGTCCTTGAGTGACAGATGAGCTCTAGAGTGTGGGGGGTTGCTGGAGATAGGATGCCATCTGGTGGGGCAAGGGGAACAATCGTTACAAAAGGAAACTTCAAAAGAGATAATATGAATAATATACTGCCACTGTGTGAATAGCTTGTAATCTGTAATCTAATTAGAAGCATTTTTAAATTGGATATGGTCTGAGTATTTAATTTTTGTAATCTTGTTATGTAATCCAGATTGCATGTAATCAGTTACTACCCAGCTTTGTGTGTGTATTTATATATCCGAACCAAGGGAGAAATAAACGCTCCAAACCAGCCAGGTGTGAAAATCAGCACAAAAACTCTCAGCTCCATTTAACTCCTGTATAAATCAATTCCACCACATTTCCACCAAAAAGCAGAGTCTGTTTTGGCTTCCACTGAGTCTTTACAGTGAAGAATGCGGCGCAGTTATTAATTTTTGTGAAATGTCCAGGCATTCCCGTCTCTTTCTCTCTCTCTGTGTGTGCGTGTGTTGTAATAACTAATTAAGGCAGCGTAGAGGGCTGCATGTCCTTGCTATGACCGGTTCTCTCTCAGTGGAACAAAACCAAAGCGATGAACACATCCAATCCACATTTATGTCTCTGTTTTCTCATTAGGTTGCTTGACAAAGCAGTTGTGTTGAATCTGCTGCATCCTTCTGAGACCAGACATTTGTAAAGCATCGCTCCTAGAGCTGTCAATAAAGTCTATCAGTGTCTGTCTGTCTATCGAGATTCTGCTAAACCTCAAGCTTTTAAGACAAAACTTACCTTACATCATTTATTATCATTTTTTATTTCACTTACTCTTCAACTCTATTCCTGTTCCTCTAGGAATCTGTCTCTTGTCCTGTCTGTGTGTTTGTGTGTGTTTACTGATGGCTGTGTGTTTCTTCATGCTCATTCCAGCTGCTGGATCCACAAACAGGAATGCAAACCATCTGTCTATCGATCTATCTATCTGTGTCTTAGTATCGTTCTATTTCTTCTATCAATTTATCATTCGATCGTACTTTCATCCATCCATCATTATATCTGTCTGTACATCACTCTATAGTTTTTACTGTTTACTCTTTTTTACTACAGTGCTCTATATATAATTTTGCCTGTGTTAAAGCTAACTGCATCAATTTTGGCTCGGGTGTGTATTTTTTATTAGACGTTAATATTCAAAATTTCCTTTAACAAATCTATTTAAAAAATTGTTTCTCTCAAGACCTTAAGGACAAAAATGTCCACATTGAAAGCCATTCATACTGCTATTTTTAAACACAGTGCCGTTTATCTGTAAAATTATGTAATTTTTGTTAATAATCTTTCATTTCTGTTAGCACAGCATTTTATTTTTATTTTTTATATTTTAGCAGGTTTAGAGTTCAGCATGTTTCATCAAACATATATTTTATATAAAATATTGTTTATAAATCATTTTCATGAACTTAAACCTAGTTTCACTTTTTAATGTAATTTGCCATGGGTCTTCTTTAAAATGAGACCAAGATAACTTTTTTGACATTTTTGTTTGTTATGGAGCAAAAACAACTTTTTAATTGACCCACAAGGGTTAAACTTAGGTAAAAAAAAATTGCTATTTTATTATTGGGTCCTTATAATAAAACTGCAGCTGCACTGCAGCTTTTTAAATTCCAATAGTGATGTCATTAATGAAAAGTGCATGTAAGAGAATCATGTTGTGACCACGTTCTCCTGTGTTTCCTCTTTAGAGCAACCTCTTTGGAAGTAGCAGCTTCTCTGTGGCCGAACTCCTCAAGTCCAAGGACCAGCAGCTTTCTCTCAGCCTGAGGTGAGTTGCATTGTAGGCTGATGGGAGTTTAATCATTGTCTGCAGCGCTGGCTTTATTAGGGTTTTATGTGTAAACTTAGTTGAAACACAGCTCAATCTGATTGTCCAATCAATGCACAGCTTTAAGTTTGCATTGTACTGTAGGGCAGGGTGGCGTGACGATTTGTAACGTAGTACATTTGTTTTGTCTACACATTGAGGAATGTGGAGCAGGACGTGTCCCAAACTGGTAAAGACACGTTTTGTTGTTTTTTGGGTGCAGAGAACCACTGTGATTTAAATGTGGCTCATACAATGAATTTAGAGCCAAAACTCGAGACTCGTTTCCAGCTCAGAATAAAAAATTAACTTTTAATCTCATAATTCGTGTTTTTTCATCCCCAGAATTATAAGTTTTTTCTCTTAATATAAAGGAGGGTCTTTTTTAAAGTTAAAATTGTGAGTCACATGTCCAAACACCATGTGGAAGGGGATTTTGCATATTAGGTGCCCTTTAATACTTACAGATCTAATCTGGCAACCTAAAAGGTTGTACTGTAGGTTCAAATCCCACACATCGTGCTTCATTAACAGTGATCACCATTGTGCTCCTCCCAGTGGGCTTGTTCCTGTAAATAAACTGTGAATCATATTTAAGCAGCAATTGAATGACAAATTGGTATTGTAAATTAGTACAGACGGCGCAGGCAAGACACATTCATATCCATAAGCATCTGCAACATGCCATCAGGGCCTTGAGAGAGACCTGGAAACCGACGGCGATGTTGCCTTGTTGTCGTTCGCTAAATGATTAGCTGTTCAAACAGCTGCTTCAGTGCAGTTACTCTTTCCTGTGAGCACTGGATCTGCTCCAAAACCTAGTGAGCTGCCTACATAGACAGCATTTACCAAACGGCTGTCTTATGAGTCGGAGAGCTGTTTGCTGCCTACGAAGTTTAAGCATGCAGTAAGCACGAAGAAAGCTTGCTGTGTTTTGGAGCAGAGGTGATGGTAGATAGTGTTGTGATCGTGAGTTTTTGTTGGTTGTTTGTCTTTATTTGGCGTTTTCGGCTCGTGTTAGGGTGTAGACACTGGCCCTTGCTGCTTGTTGTTTGTTCTGATGCTCTGTCAGTGGCTGGTAGTTTTCTCTCTGTCGTTCTGCGTGTCTCTCTTGAAGCTCAGAATAGCGTTTCTCTTTGGTGAGGAGCAGCAGAAGTACAAAAGGACTGCGCCGTCTCTTGTGTAACGCAGAAAGGCGTACAGTACCCAAGTTTTTTTCTGTATTGCAAAATTCTATTTTAGTTGGATTGGAAAATGAAGGTGAATGTCTTTGGTTTAATGTTTTAATTAAAGCGCCACTGGAGCTTCAGCTTGATCTGAGATCGTTCAAAGAGCATCTTGAGCTTCGTTGGAAGAATGAAGGACCATCTGCACACTGTAAGACGTTTTTGCTTTACAAGTCAATACAAGTCTTTTTAACATTAAACTGCCTTGAATCTCTCATATCTCATATAAAGACTTTGGAATTGTAAGTAATGAAACAGCATATGTTACCAAGACTTTATTGATCACACGTATTGATTTTTTTTTTTACAGTGTATGAAAAGTCATGGCTCTCATTTCCCTGAGCGTGACCTGGAAATAGTGTAGAATTTGAAATATTAACAAATTTTTCTATTTAAATGCTTACATAATTCATGTGGACTCCATATGTTATATTTGTTTATGCATTAATTTTGGTGCGTGTCAAGAGTGGTAGTTGTACATTTCTATTGTTTCATTAATATATTTGAACATTTTGTAAGTAATTCAACAAAATATTGTGGTCTCATGGCCAATAATTTATTGTATTTTTTATGTTCTCATTATAATTATATTTATTTATTTATATTTGTTATACATTTTATATTTAGTGCATTCATACAAGTTATGTTTATGTGTTAATTATACTTTACTTTAATGTGTCCTTGTAACAGTGTAATTATACATTTAAGTACTGAGTAATATTACTTAACTTGGATAGGGTTTGGCTTAGGGTTACTTTAATGTAAATATCCATATTTATTGTTATTATAACAGTAAGCAGATGTAACATGCACTGCAAAATAGTTCCATTCTACTGATTTATAGTATAGAAAGGAATTGGTCGTTTTTCGGTCTTAACTTAAATTTACAATTAAATACCGGAAAGTCATTAATTGATTTAATGTTAATATACCAACCTATTGAAGTACTGAAGTACATAAATAGAAGATGCCAAGTGTCATTCAAACACTAAACATCCCAATGGTGACTTATTAAACTGAAAAATGCAATAAACATTAATTTAACAACATTACATGTAATATACAACCCTAATAAACATAACCGAGAAGAAAAAAACAAAGAAGAAATGTAATTTCACGGGAAGAAACATCCAACTTTAAATGCATTGCAGGGAATTCAATTTCAATCTGAAATGTCTATTAAAGTTTTTCACCGCGTATGCATTATTAGGACTTACCGTTAACCTTTTAACAGGTTTTTACCGTTAAAATCACAGTCATTTTTTACAGTGTGTGTAACAAGGATACCGTAAAATAAAATGTTACCTTTATTATTTATTTCAACTGCATCATTTGCAGTGTAGAAATAACTCATATCTTGTAGATCATGGTGTAGAAATGGCACATTTTTTAAAATGCATTTGCAATATATTTCATGCACGGGGTAAATACTTTAAGAAAGTCACTACTGAAAAAGCGGATGGCACCCTTCAGATGTTGATAATCAGCATTCTCTGGTGCTTTCCGGTTTTTTATTCAGTTGTTTTTGTTGTGCAAACAGTAGAAAAGCAGTGTGTGTTTGTGACTCTATTGCTCGGCCCGGCCCGAGACCTTTCACACAGTTGTCAGCTCGGCTGCGCTGTGTTTCAGGAAGTGTTGTCTTTCCTCTCGCCGTCCTCTTGCAGGTCACCTTTTCATTTCTGGCTTATCTCTTCCTCTCTCTATATCATGACACATTCAGTTATTTATAGATCCTTATCCAAGCACTCTTAGATGCTAGGAGTCTAGGGCAATAAACAGCGGCCTGCACTGGAGATCTTTGAGTCTTGAATTCAATCTCTTTACAGTCCGAGTATTGATTAGGAGGGAGTTTATGGGTAGAGACGTGCCGTACCCATGGCGAATCAAATCTAGCGTCCTCTAAATGTTAGCAGCTCGCTCTTGCTCCAAATCACATTTCTTCTTCACTAAATGCAAGTTTCATCATATGTGAGATCAGGAAATTACTGATGTCATTTCTGTACCTGGAGTGATTTGCATTATTTCGTAGGTGTCATCATCTTTCGGTATTGTATGTATTTTTTTAATTGTTGTGCAGGATGATGAATTGCTAATTATTATTTTATCATTATGCTTAAATAAAATAGTTAAATATTTTTTAGACCTCTTGAACATCGACACTTAACAGCATGAATGTAGCATCACAAAAAAAAAGAGTCATTTCAATTCATGTGAGCGCGGATGTACCAGTCATTCTTTTATGAATAAATCTATTTTAATGAAGGAAAGACTGGCTGAGTGTAGCTTTAATTTGGGGCCTTGTGTGGGTTGATTAAATGTACATGGAGAGCATTCAGAGGAGCAAGCTTTCTGCTGCTCAAGTAAAGCTTTTCAAACTCAACTTAGTGATTTGCTGCGTGCTGATAATGTTGCTATTGACAAGCCCAGTGATAGACGACCAGGAAGGCAGTTTATCTGATCTTATCCCATGATGCTTTTCTCACCTCGCATAACCCCGTCCCTTCCGTACTAAACTGTTGAGATTAATGAGTAGCGTTAACCCTGATCTTAGCGGCACTTAAGCGGGCATTACCTCTTTTCTCATACAATCATCAGGAAGGAAGTGTGCTTTGATGAATGCATGTCTTTGGAAGTTCATTCAGGTTGCCAGAGAATTTCAGGAGCATCTAGGGGCTCGTTTATAAAGAGCATGTGTGATCAGATTTGACAAGGAGCTGCAGTAGACAACAATGATTTAATATGGTCATATTTCAATTACACGTCTCATAAACACCTTGTTTTGAGTACCTGCTGTAAGTGTATATTCGTGCATATCCGTGAGACGCATAAGACCTCCGCCAGCTGGAAGATGTCAGGCGCGAGAGAATCATTTACAGCCTTTAAATCAAAGCAACATAAATCAGTAAAGAGCTGAATGAAGCGCACGTTTAAAGGGTTACTGGCCTGATTCATTTACTGATTCATCCTTTAGCCTCTCGTCTGCTGTTGTTGAAATGGAATGAATGATTTGATTTAATTAGCCTGCTAAAACGCGACGTAATAAATGCAGAGAGCAAACAGAACACAGTAGAGAGAGGAAAGTGTTGATGTCTTAGTTTGTGCTTGATTTATTAGCTTCGTACAAAAGCTGAAACTGGGTTTGGAATAAAAACATCTAACAGCAACATGGACTGTGACTGGAGAGAAAAAAAAAGTGCATTTATTCATTCAATAACATTAAACCTTTTTTGCATTCATTTTATATTTAGTTTTTCCTTTTTTAAATAAACTTTTT
>JAUMHG010034915.1:0-10337 GCA_032359395.1 Enteromius anoplus
AGAATCATGAGGTCAAAAGAACTGCCTGAAGAGCTCAGAGACAGAATTGTGGCAAGGCACAGATCTGGCCATGGTTACAAAAAAGTCTGCTGCACTTAAGGTTCCTAAAAACGCAGCTGCCTCCATAATCCTTAAATGGAAGATGTTTGGGATGACCAGAACCCTTCCTAGAGCTGGCTGTCCAACCAAAATGAGCTATCGGGGGAGAAGAGCCTTGATGAGAGAGGTAAAGAAGAACCCAAAGATCACTGTGGCTCAGCTTCAGAGATGCAGTCGGGAGATGGGAGAAAGTTGTAGAAAGTCTACCTTCACTGCAGCCCTCCACCAGTCGGGGCTTTATGGCTGAATAGCCCGACGGAAGCCTCTCTTTAGCGCAAGACACATGAAAGCCTGCATTGAGTTTGCTAAAAAACAACTGAAGGACTCCAAGATCGTGAGAAATAAGATTCTCTGCTCTGATGAGACCAAGATAGAACTTTTAGGCCTTAATTCTAAGCGGTATGTGTGGAGAAAACCAGGCACTGCTCATCACCTGTCCAATACAGTCCCAACAGTGAAGCATGGTGGGGGCAGCATCATGCTGTGGGGGTGTTTTTTTACTGCGGGGTCAGGACTACTGGTTGCAATCGAGAGAAAGATGAATTTACCACAGGTACAGGGATATCCTGGATGAAAACCTTCTCCAGAATGCTTAGGACCTCAGACTGGGCCGAAGGTTTGCCTTCCAACAAGACAATGACTCTAAGCACACAGCTAAAATAACGAAGGAGTAGCTTCACAACAACTCTGTGACTGTTCTTGAACGGCCCAGCCAGAGCCCCGACTTAAACCCAATTGAGCATCTCTGGGGAGACCTAAAAATGGTGTCCATCAACGTATATCATCCAACCTGACAGAACTGGAGAGGATCTGCAAGGAGGAATGGCAGAGGATCCCCAAATCCAAGTGTGAAAAACTTGTTGCATCTTTCCCAAAAAGACTCATGGCTGTATTTTATCAAAAGAGTGCTTCTACTAAATACAGAGCAATGATATTTTAGTTTTTCTGTTTTAATAAATCTGCAAAAATGTCAACAATTCTGTGTTTTTCTGTCAATATGGGGTGCTGTGTGTACATTATTGAGAAAAAAAATCAATTAAATAAAATTTAATTAAATGATTTTAGCAAATCGTTGCAAAAAAACAACAAAGAGTGAACCATTTAAGGCAGTTTGAATACTTTCCATACCCACTGTAGGTACATTTGCACAAAGTCAGGGATTTTTTAGGATTATAGTCAGGTTTATGATCAACCAATTATACCAAACAGGTGCTTATGATCCTCAACGACATGTTGAAACCCAGCCATGAACTGAAACAGAAACAGCTGTGTAGGAAGCTTAAAACTGGGTGAGGAACAGCAAAACTGCTACCAAGGTGAGGCTGTCAAAGAGAGTTTTATGTCATGGCAAGATTGAGCACAGCAACAAGACTCAAAATATACTGCATCAACAAGATCTTTCGCAGACAAGATTTCAAAGCAGACTGGGGATTCAAGATATGCTATTCAATCTCTTTTGAAAAAGCACAAAGAAACAAGCAACGTTAAGGATTGTAGATGGATTGGTCGGCCAAGGAAACTTAGTGCAGCAGATAAAAGACACATCAAGCTTATTACCCTTCGAAATCATCAGCGCCATCAGCTCACAACTGGCAGAAACCAGTGGGACCCAGGTACACCCATCTATTGTCCAGAGAAGTCTGGCCAAAAGTGGTCTTCATGAAAGAGTTGCAGGCAAAAAGCCATACCTCTGATGTGTTAACAAGGCCAAGCGACTAAAGTATGCATGAAAACATAGAAACTGGGGTGCATAAAAATGGAAAAATTTGAAATATTTGGCTTGCAGAAGGCAGTTTGTTCGTCGATGGGCCGGGGAGCGGTACAATATTGAGTGTCTACAGGCAGCAGTGAAGCATGGTGGCAGTTCCTTGAATGTTTGGGGCTGCATTTTTGCAAATGGAGTTGGAGATTTGTTCAGGATCAATGGTGTTCTCCATGCTGAGAAATACAGGCAGAAACTTATCCATCATGCAATACCATTAGAAAGGTGTATGATTGGCCCCAAATATATTCTGCAGCAGATCAACAACCCTAAACATACAGCCAAAGTCATCAAGAATTATCTTCACCGTAAAGAAGAATTGGTGGATCTCTGGTTAGCTCTCCAAGATGTTTGGAACAACCTACCAAAAACTGTGTGCAAGTGTAGAAGAATTGCTGCTGTTTTGAAGGCAAAGTGGGGTCACACCAAGTATTGATTTGATTTAGATTTCTCTTTTGTTATTTCAATTTTGTTCATTATGAACACTTCAATTTTTTTAAATACTCTTTGTTTACAGCTTTTTTTCCTAAAACTTTTGCACAGTACTATATATATATGTGTATATATATGTGTGTGTGTGTGTGTGTGTGTGTGTGTGTGTTTGTGTGTGTGTTATTACAGAAATTTTTATATTTTTATTATATCTGCTGAAAAACGTCCTACCGTCAGCTTATTGGCACAGACAGATATGTCTGGTTCAGTGATGTAAAACTGGAATTTTATTACAGGTGGGTTGACAGTCCAGTCAGCGATTCCTTTGCACTCTGGTTTGCCGAACTGACCATTAAGAGCCGCCATGGATTCATTATATCCAATGAAGTACAGGGGGCACAGCAAAATCTGAAGCTCCATCCTGTTTGTGCCACACACAACTGTGATATCAGAGTTGCCTGTAACATAAAAAAGATAACAGTTGTAACATGATCTCTTATAAAGTTTATTGTTTGTACATCTTTGGTATGGAAATGTGTGATGCTCTTTATGCTGCCAGGACATCTAAAACCACATGTAACATAACTAAAAGAAGGACACATCATTAAAATAATACCACATGTTTAAGAAAAGACACTTCTCAAATTGTTGGGTGGTCCTGGATTCCTTTGTTGTTCCAAAAGAAGTGAAAGGTGAGATAGTGATGAGAGAATTAAGGATGTATAAAGAGGAGAGGACTGACCCGGGTCTCTGAATGTTGGTTGGGTGAGGCAGGGACTCTGAGCCTCTGACTGGAGAATCAGGATGAGCTGACACACTAGGAGGGCTGGCCACATGATGCTCTGGCTTCAGGGAAAATCCCACACATCACATTATCACCTTGACCTCGATTCACTCAAAAACAGATTTTAAAAGCAAAAAACACCTACTTACTATCAAATCACACAACAACAGGTGCTAAATGTTTCAATTTGCCTGATGCCACCGGTCTCACGGTTTTAACTTTTGATGAGAGAGAGAGCACCACCAAAGAACATCTGACTCCTGTTTTAAACATACAAATAAATATATTAGTATATATTACAAACAATTCAATTCATTTTGTGATGAAAGACAGATGGATGGACCGACAGACACACATAGACAGTTGGACAACCTGTAAGGTTGAAATGTTCACACGTTCAAAGTTGTTACACTGTTCATTTTAAGTTTAAATATGTTATGTGGTGGGGGTTCTCTTCCCATATAATGTTAATATTTTCATTGTTATCTTAATATTTGTACACATATTCTCAAGCTTTGGCAATTTTGTACCTTCGTAGTCATGCCAATAAACCAATTTTGAATTGAATTGAATAGACAGGTAGGTAGGTAGGTAGGTAGGTAACTAGGTAGGTAGGTAGGTAGGTAGGTAGATAGATAGATAGATAGATAGATAGATAGATAGATAGATCTATCCATCTCTGCTTGTCTATCTATGTCTGTCTATCATCTGTGTATCTACCTGTCTATCTCTCTATATGTCTGTGTCTGTTTGTCTATCTATCTACCCATCTATAAACAGACAAACAAACAGACACAGATAGATACAAATAAGGAAATAAATTCAATTTTACATCATTTCTAAATAATGAAAACCACACATAAATAAAGTAAGTCAGAGTCATCTAGGACTAATATTTTCAGACCAGAACTTAAATCACAAAGATGTCCGTATTACCTTGTACACCTTCTGTCTTTCGTCGTCTGTTTCTCTGTGTTTATGACGATATAGCTATTTATACTGGCCCTTTTCTATCTATAGGTGTGAGGGAGGGCACCAGAAACACAACAGAGGTTATGAAAAGTAAGGGACGCCAGAGGAGGAACACGAGGAGCTTTAAGAAGATCAGTATAAGTTCAGTATCAGGTGACATGTCTGGAATACTAGGAGCATCTCGATGCTCACATGGCACAAAATTGGCTTTTACATGATATATTCTATAAATGCATTATATCCCTGTGTATCAGGCTGCACTTAACAAAGCATTATGCAACAAATACAGTATGTCCACTTGAAGACAAAAGGTGGTCAAGTTAGAAAACAGGACCCTTCTGAAACACATGG
The DNA here is from genome assembly GCA_032359395.1 of Enteromius anoplus. Lineage (NCBI taxonomy): Eukaryota > Metazoa > Chordata > Actinopteri > Cypriniformes > Cyprinidae > Enteromius > Enteromius anoplus. Next base: position 4,401 of record JAUMHG010034915.1, read on the forward strand.
TCTTTTCCAATAAGACATTTTTATCACATTAGAATCTATTTTAAGACAGAAAGTTAATCTTGCTTCTTTTGTTGAAATGTTTTTGTTTTGACAATTTAAATTTATAGAATGATCACATTTGTATTATATAGCCTAAAAATATTTGATAGAAGATAATTGCATGATATATGGCACATTCTTCTTATTTTCACAAAAGGACGATAAAATCCAATCCAAAAATGAAATAACCCATATTGTAATTTCAGAACTCTGAACTATTATATTTTATAAATTGAACGAAACGAAGAGCATCATAATACCTTCCTTAAAACCAACAATAACAGAGGTGTTAGCCGTCTAAATATTCATATTATTTTTCATAAAATACGCACTCACACTCTCAGTATCCTTTTTTTTAGTGTATGTGGTTTCAGGTATGCCGTCTTCGTGAGAAAAGGTCGCGTCACCTCATCGCTTTCTAGAAATAGATATCACACCCTTTCAGACAAAGCCTGCCATCATCAGAGTGTTATTTTAACAAAGACAGCCCCTCTTAAAACTACACGAGATAGGGACAATGTAGTACATGATCTTCTAATACACTGTCCGTCTGGCTATCTGGTTCCTCAGTCACATTGTTTCATTTTTAATCTTCTGGACCAGCCAACCTGGGCCTTAACCCGTTTAATCCCAAATTTTTCCCAAACATGAAAATATCCACATGATGCTTCATTAGCAACCCTTTGAAATAATCAATCATTATTTTTGGAAATTTTTTGGGCAAAGTGTGAAAAAATGTGTTTTATTTATGGTCACAATTGTGACCGGTGGTATAAAGCAACAAATGAAATCAAATTTTTTTGCATTGAAAATTCATTTTTATACATCTTAGCACAGCTATTTTAAACTATTTGATCACATTCTAGGGTTTGCATTATGCATAAACAACGTATGCACATTGATAGGAACAGAGAGATAAAAAAATTAAAATAAAAATTAAAAAAATAGAAACTGCCATTGGAGTTGTATTGTCTAGCTAAGTTCTCACCGGTCACTATTGTGACCATCAAGATTTTTTCCACTCTTTGACCACGCTCAACAAAAATAAATATATGTGAATTCATATATTAATACTAGCACCCTAAAGGTAATATGTACCAGAAATCTATGTCATATCTTTATGTTAACATACTTCACTTGCTCTTTGTTTTGGAGCTTTGATGCAGTTATCATTTTCTCAAGGTGCAAACAGGAAATAAACTGCGGTCATCTGATAATTTGCACCAATTGTGTAAAACTTCACATATTTAATTGAGACCCTTTATATTTCCATATTTGCAGGAAGTGCACTCAAACATCAGTCAGTAAGGTTTTAAGAGCTTTATAAATGAAAAAAAAAAAATTACGGTCACTATTGTGACCGGTGGGATTAAATGCAATATAAAGTATTGTGGTACATATTTTATATCTGCAGGATCTATGCAGTCACCTATTCAGATTCAGATTCACTGAATTATTATTTAAGATATGCATGCAGGTAATCATAATCCTGAAATAATTGCCTCATTGTGTATACTTGGTTACTTGATGTGTGCCATTTATTCAAGGCCAAATGTCAAAACATGATCGTGTGGATGATTCTCAGCATTCTCTCTCTGCCTGCAGGGGCGTCAAGATCAAATCTTCTCCCTCCATTATAGGTCCCAGTAACACAAGCTGGATGAAATCACAGGGAACAACTCGTACGATAAGGCGTACAAATGTCCTAATTTCATTGTAACCATGATATGCGCTCGTTAGTACCTTTAAGTCATATTTACGCGGCTGCATTAAAGCTGCTCTGAAGTGGCTCTGTGCCACTCTTAAGTTGTTTGTAAAAATGCAAAGCTGCATAAAATTGAAATATCACCTCAGTTCCTGTTTCAGATTCACAGCAGTATTGCATGGCAGAGGATATTTTATTTCTATACCTACATCAATATTTCTTATTTCATAAATTCGTATTTAAAATATCCCAATTAGGCTACCTCAGAAAAGGGAAAACTATCTTTGCTCTTTTATATTTGATGGCAAATCTATACAAAAAAAAAAGAAGTCATAAATAATGACAGAGCTTGTTTTGTTCATGAACCCTTTCTTCCTGTTGCTATGGTTACCTCTTCGAGCGACTACTGCTGGCAAGCCATGTGTCGAGCTGTAAACTTTGCGGCAACGTTGTTTAAAAACGCATTTTACGTACTTCGAATCAATAATGCTGAAATTAAAGCTTTTTTTTTTCGTACTAAATACTCGGCTATATAACGTTTCGATTATGTCGCAGTAATAAGCTACACATTACAAGAGAGGAAAACTCGCAAATCTGGTTGAAGTTACCATTAACCAATGTATTTATTTCTGGTAAATGACATGGTAGTTATGAAACACTCAAGACATTTTTTTTTATCAGTATGAATACAGTACATCAATTTTGTTGTCAACAAGAAATCGATGAAACCCAAAGCCACAGTGTTTTCCTCCGGTAACATGAGTTAACGAATGACGACCGTATGCCATAATAGTTCAGTACAAGTGTTCACACGTGCAAATACGATCAAACAGGAACAGCCTCAGGTGAATGTTGGTGTTACAGATGGAAAGCACTGTGTTTGTGCTCCTCCAGAGCTGCGTTCGCTCAAGATGTACCAGAGGTCCCTCATGCGGACATGAAACAACAGTGGGTGGCTTTCGTCTTCCATCATTAGGGATAGAGTCCAGTCCATCTTGCTTGTTCACTTTCACTTGGAGCTGGTGTATTTGGTCACGGCCTTTGTGCCCTCGGACACGGCGTGTTTGGCCAGCTCTCCCGGCAGGAGCAGGCGCACGGCCGTCTGGATCTCCCGGGATGTGATAGTGGAGCGCTTGTTGTAATGCGCCAGGCGCGACGCTTCTCCGGCTATGCGCTCGAAGATGTCGTTTACAAACGAGTTCATAATGCCCATTGCCTTTGAGGAAATACCAGTGTCCGGATGGACTTGTTTCAGTACTTTGTACACGTAAATGGCGTAACTCTCTTTCCTGGTCTTACGCCTTTTCTTATCCCCCTTCTTCTGGGTCTTGGTGACAGCTTTTTTAGACCCCTTTTTAGGAGCGGGTGCTGATTTCGCAGGTTCAGGCATTGTGTCGGGTTATCACAAAAGCTCAGCTGTCAAAGGATCGTTATGGTATGCGAACGCTCTGCGCACATTTTGCCCCTTATTTATAGAGTCGGCATGCAAATTAGAGCGAGCACTGAGTGGGTTCAGATTGGATACCTTTCTACCGTCATGGACTAAAACTCGATCGGTGATTGGTTGCTCGCTTTAGAGTGAAACCAACCAGTCAGAGAACACGTCTGGGTATAAATACCAATCCCTGCTTACATCATAAACGAAAGTACTTTTGACTAGCTGCCTTTAACACGACGCTTCTAGCCAAACAGACGGTTCCTTTGTTGTCAAAATATGTCTGGAAGAGGTAAAACCGGGGGGAAGGCCCGCGCGAAGGCCAAGTCTCGTTCATCCAGAGCTGGACTTCAGTTTCCAGTTGGACGTGTACACAGATTATTACGCAAAGGAAATTACGCCGAGCGCGTAGGCGCAGGAGCCCCCGTGTATTTGGCCGCTGTCCTGGAATACCTAACGGCTGAGATCCTCGAGCTGGCAGGGAACGCAGCCCGAGACAACAAGAAAACAAGAATCATCCCCCGTCACCTGCAGCTGGCTGTCCGCAACGACGAAGAGCTCAACAAGCTTTTAGGCGGTGTTACCATCGCCCAGGGCGGAGTGCTTCCAAACATCCAGGCAGTGCTACTGCCCAAGAAAACCGAGAAGCCAGCCAAGAGCAAGTAATGGGGCTTTGCGATCCTGAACAATGACACAAACGCAGCTCGGCTAGTTTGAGTCCAAGCAATGTTATGTTCTCTACTTCACACTATATTGTGTTTGTTTTAATGAAGATGACAGCTTCATCTTGTATACTTTGATTTCTTTTTTGGTGTTGATAATTGCTCTTTTGGACAGACGCACTCCCTCACACAAGAAGAGATCTACACCACCGGCTATAAATGGCCACGGGACATTTAACCTGCCATCACGGTGGACTATCCTTACTGAAAAAAAAACCTCCATTCGCAGGATGAATGAATGAACTACAGTATTTCATTGTACATGGACAAATGTTGGTTACATTTTATTTGTCACTGCTTTAAATTACATGCAAGTCATGTCCTTTATCTGCTGTTCAAGTGATTATGTTGTTTCAATAAATGTTAAATGCCAGTGGAAGGCACAAATAACTCACTCGTGATTCATTGTTTTTCTCTAAGTTGCAAGACTTGAATGGTCTAAAGGAGAAACTAATTTGAAGTATGCTGTATGCTATATTTAAGGAGCACTCAGTATTTATTTTTTTTTTTCCATGAAGAAATTAATATTGCATCCTTTTTAAATACAGAAAACTTTGAAATGACAAGTTTAGGAGCTAAATATTGGAGAATAGAACAGATCAATTGTACATGGTTACAGCCAAAATGTTGGCAAGCTGTAACATTTAGGTTAATAAAATACCCTAACAAAAGTAACTTAAGAAACGCATTTACTACACAGAATAATAACCAATATGCAGAACATTGAGTCAAAAATGAGAAATTAACAAACAAAAAAACATTAAAAAAAGTTGCAACAATACCCTGTGAACACTTTGCTTTTAAAAGGATGTGCTATAATGGCTTTGTTGTGTGCTATTCTTCTGAGACTCTTCTGGTACCATTTATTTAATATTAAATAATGAATTGACCAATTAGAAAAACAATATACAAGCTTAAAAGCAAGATAATGCAAACAAAAACTGAATGCATCCCCAGCAGTGTGACTGTATGTTACAATATGGTCATAAAATCTATTATCAGTTACAACACTGCATACTTCATTCAGTTTCAATGCCATGATGAAGCCATTTTTAATCAAATATCTCTATGAACTGGTTAAGCATAAAAAGACTAGAACCACACTTATTCCATACTGGTTTATTGTACAAACATAACTCTTTTTACATTACAGCCTTTAGAAGTCAGTCCAATAACATGAAAAGAAATAAGCGCCCACATAATTCACATCCAACATGCTAAAGACTACTTTATTAAGTGTCTGTAGTTTTAAGTACTTCAAAAACGTAGTAACAATTGTGTTGTTACACCAGGAATTAACACAAGGGCTTTATAGCCAAGATGACCAAAACTTATAACTTAAAATCTGTTATAGAAACCAAGGAAAATACATCGCCTTGCACTTGCACAAGCCATAATAATGTTTTCCTCTTTTTAAATCATAACGCTGCCTTTAAAAGACATTATAGTTTTCAGAAGTTGTAATTACATGAGATTTTACAATAAATGTAAAAGTTAATTAAATAACGGCTTTGACAGAATTTAGCATGTATAGCATACAATTTCCATTTTTCTCTTTAAGCCTACTTGTCTGCGTACCCGTCTGTTTTCATGTCATTCAGCCCCAAGTCTTCATTCTGCTCAAAGGTCCTGGTGTACTTCTCGATCTTCATTTCTGGATCTGGATCTGGTGCATAAACATTCTGTGAAAAAGGTGTGAATAGTTAGCCTTCAGATAAAGAAAAAACATATCGAATATTTTAAATCAAACAGTCAAAACAAAATCAATCTTATGCCTAACCATGAGATGTAGTAGATGTAGTCAAATAAAAAGAAATTGTAACTGTTAGCTTACCTGAAGATAACTATTTCCAGCAGGATCATCCAGGATAATGTGAACATCCATTTCCCCTGTTATTATCTAAGAAACATTTTAGAAATACAACACAATAAGACTCCAGAAAAATTTTTGTAATTTATATTATATTATTATAAAAATGATTTTATATATATATATATATATATATATATATATACACACACACACACACACACAC
>JAUMHG010034916.1:0-10336 GCA_032359395.1 Enteromius anoplus
AGTATATATATAATGGTTAAAATTGGACTTGGATATTTTACATTTTTTTACCTAAATGTATTATTTGTAGGCTATGTATATCCCACATCATCAGAAAAATGCATTTCATTTTCCCATCTCAGGCATTAGTTTTCTTTTATTATTTATCATACTTTCAAGATGTGGTTTAGTTCTTCAACCCCGTTATGGACACTTTGGAGGCTCTCTAAATATTATCATAAAATGTATTTCTAAAGAAAACAATATGTTTACATTAATCAGATGTCCCCCATACTAATTCAATAATTTTAAATAGAAAAATGACATCAATCACACATTTTTACTCTCTTAAATCCTGAAATGTAACTAATAAGTGAAAGCAATCTTGTAATTTTTTTTACAAAAAAAAATTAGTTTAACTAAGAATTGTAATCAAAATCAATGATCATATAATAGCGCTCAATATTTTAGACACAAATCAGCAAACATTAAATAATTTTTTCAACATTTTAAGAAAATAATATAGGAAAATGTAGGTGTGACGGGGTTGAAGAGACAAATGCATGTTTACGTATAATAATTTGTTTTTCTCAAAATCAATGTATAGGACTTTCCATTAGCATTATATCTCACTTTGTAACCATAGGAAGGACACCGGATACAAAATGCAGTAGAATTAGGTTTTATTAATCTATTGTAAAAACAACCACAACAGCATATTTACAACAAACATTGTAAAAGTGAATTGCTCAAATGTAACAGTGTGTGTGTGTGTGTGTATGTGAGGAAGGATGGGTGTGTGTGTGTGTCTAGGCATAAGAGAGCCTCATGAGGTGTGCTAAAAGTAATAAGTAATAGTTTTCTATCTTTTTTTCATGTTACGGTGTTGTGTCGTTGAGTTTGACGACCACAATATCACAAAATAAATAACTAAAATAAAAGAAAAGATGGGAGAAACTTGCCTGTCTCTGTGGTCCTGTTGTCCAAAAGACTTCAGTGATGTCACTTCCTGATGTATATGGAACTCTGGATCACACCGTTTTATTTATGGGGGTGGGATCATTCGTGTAATGGGGTTGAGGGGTGACTCGGGTACAGAAATAATTGTGATTTTAAGGAATAATTAACAATTAAATTTGAAAAAAAAAGAAACATTACCAGCAAAAGAGCACAAATAGATGATTAGGTTGATATCAAAATTTATTGACTTTTTAAATAGTTTTTACTTTTTCAAAGTAAACTTTCATCAAGGCCACGTGGGACATGACAAAATAGATGGTGCCAAATGAAAAAAACTGTATTATTTCTCATAAAAGGATAAAAATTAGTTCATTTTTTTACACTGTATTAAAGAGTGCATTTCAATATATATGTGAAGCTGTTTAAATATAAAGTTTGGTGACCCAATAGATGAAATACACCATAAGAGGGACTCAAATTGTGCCATTTTCATGGAATGCTATTTGTAGCATGTCAGACACCCAGCAATCGCAATAATGTTCTGCTTTGTTGCTTTTGATATAAAACAGCTCAGCTTTCAAATGAATGTGTTTTTCCTCTTTGTTTCAAGTGTACAGCAATATTTAAAAGTGAAGGAGCATCAGAAAAGGAAAACAGGCCATGGTCTAAATCATAATGGTCTCATTGTAATCGGGAAAATTACTAACTTAAAATAAAGCGATTTCAGCTATATGTCAGGCTATAATATATACTTGTCAATATACATAGGCTATTGTTTTTATTTCGCCATAAAACTGGCATATTTTGAAAGCTGAGACTTTGGAATATCTCTGGGTGCGTCCAATCTAGGCCGATTTTATTCTATTATATTTCGACTTTATTCTCGTTATATTTTGACTTTAATCTCGTAATATTTCGACTTTTTTCTTGTAATATTTCGACTTTACTCTCGTTATTTCGGCTTTATTCTTGTAATATTTCGATTTTATTCTCGAAATATTTCGACTTTATTCTCGTAATATTTCCACTTTATTCTCGTTATTTTTTGACTTTATTCTCAAAATATTTCCACTTTATTCTCGTTATTTTTCGACTTTATTATCGAAATATTTCAGCTTTATTCTTGTAATATTTCGACTTTATTCTCGTTATATTTCCACTTTATTCTCGTTATATTTCGACTTTCATCTCGTAATATTTTGACTTTAATCTCGTAGTTTTAGATTTTTTTTGGGTGGCACTAAAACGCCGTCGAAATACAATTGAGGGTTTTTATAAATCATTTTAGTTTTATCATTACTGTTATTATTTAGCTCATTGTTTCTAGTTTTGATAGTAGCAATTAGTTATTAACTTACCCCCACGAAACGTTATTTATAAATAATAATCAGAATAACCCAAACGGCTTTTAAAATACATAAGGTAACAAATTAGTGTTATTTATTTATTTATTAAAAAGAATAACAAATTTACATACAGAATAAGCATTACCAAACAACATTAACCATTTACAGTTCTCAAATAGGCAGACATAGTTGCAAATAATATTACGGCACAACAATAAAGTTTTAAATGGAAGGGGGGTGAGGGGAGGGGCTGGCTGCAGGAACTGACGTCAAATATTTGCGACAGAAGTTGGTAGCAGTTTCTAAACATTAAATAACGTAACCGGGCAGTAAGTTCAGCTTCTTTCTTTCTTTTTTGCAAGACGTCATAAAAATGTAGAGGTCGCGCACAGATATCAAAATGTCGCCAGAGCTGGAAAAGTGCCCGAGAAGCCTGTTGGTGTGCGAGAAATCAAACTTCTTGAATGAAAAGTCTCGGCATGACATCCACGTGTCGAAGCACAGCTTTAATTACAAAGTGAGTTTAACCATTAAACATTTGCTCAACATATTAATTCTTCAACTGTGCCTAAATTGGATTTGGATGTGTCTGTCTCGGCAGATCTCAGTGCTGATACCTGAATGTGGGACCCTGCCTGCGAATATCAGAGGTGTCATCCACAGCTTCAGCCCTTATTATTTAGTGCGGGATCTGCCGGTTTATCAACTACTGGAAGAAACAGTCCTCGAGTTTCTTGTAAAGAAGGGTAGGAGGAGAAATGCGTTTTTGTTGTTGTTGTTTTAAATCAGACATTTAAATTTGTATCTTTTTACACAGGAAACTTCTATGCGCTTTCCTACAACACCAAAATTGATGAAGATAATGCCATTGCTCTTCTTTCCAGCGGTAAGCAAGATACTCACACGGAAAAACATTGTCTGGATGGCCGGTTGCATAAACATCTTAGTCCTAAAAGTTATGTTTTATTATTTCTGCAGGGTGAGTCATAAGTAAAATGACACAATTGACTCACAACTGCTTGTTTTCAATCTCTGCTACTTTTGATATATTGAATTAATTCAATGGTTGGTTAATTCATTTTAAAGTAATTAGTTTCATATATTGATATTAACATATTTGCTAGTTAGTTTAATTTAGAATAGAAATATATACTAAGAGTTAGTTGTGACAAGCACATTAGGACATAGACATGGAATAATGGACGTGAAATATAAATTTTTCTCCTCAGGTCAGTTAATTTTGTCTCTAGATAAAGACACATATGAACAACTTGGCCTGGAGGGACGTCCGTCTCTGTACAATCACAAAAAAGCCATGAGATTTGGTAAATCTCTTCATTCTCCGTAGCTTTTTATGCATGACATGAAGGTGTTTTATGTGAACAAGCATACAACTTCCTGTGAATATACTAATACTGTTGTTCTAACGATTCCAATACGTTTTTGTTGTGCAGTCGTGACCCTGGACCTCACTGACAAAAGCTTGACCCCAGGCACCAAACGATACCAGCGGGTTCTCTCAAGTTTGAAGGACAGACTGCCACTAAGATATGACTTTCTTGTAACTAAATACAACACAGGTGTGTCTTAAGTAATCCATCCTCACCATCACTGACCTTAACGGACACATTTTTCTTAATTGCCTTACCCTGTTGTATGTCTGAATTTTTCAGGTTCAGAAGAAAATCAGATTCTAAACAAGCTGTTGTCCCAGTACTCGTACGAGGAGCACAAGCCTGCTTTAAGCTATCACACCCTGAAAAATATACCATGTCCCACACTTTACCCATCAGATATACAAGGAAAGACACTGTCATGTGACCCACATCACTTCATGGAGTGGCTTGGAGCAGTTAACCTGGACATCAGCTGGTAAGTGCGACGAGAACTGTTGCTCTCGTCATCTGCTAAATGGATGAATTGGTTCCATATACTGTTGTCCAATTAATACTCGATGACAATGGCACAAATGAAATTGTCTATAACAATGAAGGAGTTCCGAGTGTGTTTCACTGTATTTCTCAATTTAACTCTGTATGTTTTCAGTGAAAATGCTGCTGACAGTTTCCTGTCGACATATGTGTGTCCAGAGCCCCAGAGCTCTGTCAGCCAGGCCCTGCTGTGCACCGTTACTGGCTTTATCTCACCTGAGAATGTGTTTGTGCTGCTGCAAGAACTCAGGTGAGAGGACTCAGCACTGTCACCTAGTTTGTATCCCAACTTAATATACAGAGACAACTACAAGCAAGCCATTTTGTAAGCATGATTGCCACATTAACATTATTATAAATATTTTATGTAAATGTTTAGATGTGCCTTTAAAAATAATCTGTTCTAATTTTAACACTAGTTTGTTATAAAGATTCTATTTAGAATCATTCATTCATTAAATGCACTGAATTGCAACTTTCTCATTACCAACGTGTAGTTAAATAGAGGTTGACCCTAAATAAAATTAAAAAAAAAAAAAACTCTTTATCACAAGCACATATTTAAATAAGCTTTAGCAGTAGTGAATTAGACCAAGTACCAAGACTTGCTATTGCCAGTACGTCCACAACATGCTGCTGCAAATATAACATGATTACTACGTAGCAGATCTATACAGGTAGAGCTGGGGAAGGTGGAGGGTTTCTGAGGGGCACTGCAAACTACTATCACAGGCATTAGCCAAGTATTTAGATGTTGAGCAGTGAGCTCATTGGCTACTGATACAGGGGAGAACCAATCAGCTGTGCAATGTGATGTCATTTTAGTGTCTGGAAACTATGTATATACACGTATAATATTTAAGTAATATTTCCATAATACATACTCTTTTAGGAAGTAAAGTGTACTTGATTTCTATACCCTGAATCATCCAGGCAGTATTTCAGTGAGCCGAAGTTTACACCGTGGATTTCCCTCACTGTGCATGGATTTATGGATAGTCCTGTGTCTTGGGGCGTCACAGAACATGGATTCCTCAAAGGTGGTGAAAACCTCTATAATTTTGTTTGCTTCAAGAATCAGGACTACTGGTTACTCATGGCTACCGGTGCGCAAGATGGCTGCCCACCCTAAAACATGGACATTCGACACTGAGGGACCTCACTTTTTTATTTACATGACTTTGTTTTAATGTAAAATACAAACAGAAATATATAATTACACTCTTGTTTCAAGTTTTAATTTTATTATTAAATTATAAGAGGACAACAGTAAGTAAAAAAAAGTATAGAATGTCGTTTTATTTGTACCAGTCCTTTTCACAGCTGTTACATGTTCAGAAACCTAAAAATAATCTTTACAGATGTACAATTTATAGTATTATTTAGTATATCAACTATAAGAAATACGCCTTGCCATTTTATATATAAAATCTCATTTTGACCAGCATTTGAATCTAAAGGCAGATCACACATTATGTACAGCTATGCTGATAATAGATATACTTTTGTCAGTGAAGTGACTGGAACAAAGTTATTTTCCTCGGGTATAGAGTCAGCAATGTTTTACATCAAACTACAACACCCTGTATACAGAATTCAAAAGACATCCATAATGGAGAGAGAGATTGATCTCAAATTTACAAAAAAAAAAAAGATAGAAAAGAAAAATTCACAATTATACAAATTTCAGATATTGCAAAGCTGCATTAAGAAAATAAAGATGTGTTTCTGGTTTCAGGGTTATTAAAAGATACTGAATGTTAATCATCATATAAGACATTATTAATGTCACAATGCACTTTATAATCAAATATAACCTGCCACGTTGTTTTGGAAAAATCTCCAATTAAAACAAAAACTGAACAAAAGCATTCAATAAGTATAATAGAAATAATCAAAACGAATCTATTTCCACAATCATAAATATAATTTCGTAAACAAGAATTCATTTTACAAAATCATTTGGAAAGGGAAAAACATACACAACCATCCTAATTGATCCATGTTAAGGAACCATTTCAGCAAACTATCTATGGTCAATAAATACTGAATACAATTAATAATAACATATATAACTTATACATTTTATCGCTGGGGGCTGAGCTGATAATTTTTTCCTGTGAAGTATTAGTCAAACAGACCAATTATAAGCAAAGGTTTGGAGCTGAATAAGGAATAGTGCATAGATACAGTAGGGCGAAAAATATTTTGTCAGCCACCAATTGTGCAAGTTCTCCCATTTAAAAAGATGAGAGAGGCCTGTCATTTAGAAAATGGAAGACATACAAGACAACTGATAATCTCCCTTGATCTGGGGCTCCACGCAGGATCTCACTCCGTGGGGTCAGAATGATCACAAGAACTGTGAGCAAAAATCCCAGAACTACACAGGGACCTAGTGAATCATCTGCAGAGAGCTAGTAACAAAGGCTACCTTCAGTAACGCACTGCGCCGCCAGGGACTCAGACATGTCCCTCTGCTTAAACCAGTGCATGTCCAGGCCAGTCTTAAGTTTGCTAGAGAGCATCTGGATGATCCAGAAGAGGATGGGATAATGTCATATGGTCAGATGAAACCTGATATGGAGCATGGGGGTGGAAACATCATGCTGTGGGGCTGTTTAAGGGACCAGGGCCCTGTTCCATAAAACAAGTTTACCAAATAAGCCAGGTTTATTTCAGTTAGTCTGACTTACTGTCATTTGATTTGGTTTAAAATAAGTCAGACTAATTAGACTAACAAGTCTGGCTTATTTGGTAAACTTGTTTTATGGAACAGGCCCCAGGACGACTGATCCGTGTAAATGAAAGAATGAATGAGGCCATGTATTGTGAGATTTTGAGTGACCTCCTTCCATCAGCAAGGGCACTGAAGATGAAACGTGGCTGGGTCTTTCATCATGACAATGATCCCAAACACTCTAAACCCCACAGAAAATTGAAGTTGAAAGTCCATGTTCCAACAAAGGGTATATAACAAAGTATTGAGATAAAATTTTGTAATTGACCAAATACTTAGTTTTCCACCATAATTTGCAAATAAATTCTTAAAAAATCCTACAATGTGATTTTCTGGATTTCTTTTTTTCATCTCTCATACAGTAGTTGAGGTATACCTATGATGAAAATTACAGGCATCTGTCATCTTTTTAAGTACACAATTGGTGGCTGACTAAACACTTTTTTGCCCTACTGTATCTGAACCAGAAACATGCAATAGCATGAGATTTTGAACAGAATGCTTCGCTGCTAAAAATTCAAAATATGGATTTTGAGAGGTAGGACTTCTGCACTAGGAAAAAATATGTTTGCAAAGTCACATTTTATGCAATTTTTTTATGTGGACAGTCTCAAAACCCATTTTCTGACTCCATCCCCACCCATGTTAAAAAAAGAATTGTAATAAAAGAAATCCATTCCAATTAATAACAGTGCATACTAGCCAGTCACTACAGATGTTTGGGAGGATTTCGGTATGATCTCCCCTTATAGATGGCTGTTTATCTTCAGGGCTCTTCTGATGATACAGCAGTCCAGTCCGTTTGAACCAGCAGAAAAAAAGGATGCAGATATAAAATGCCAGCATCCTTTATTAACTTGTGAGGAACATACCTCATTCAATTTCATAAAGTCATAAGTTATTAAATTAGAGATCAATACGTGTCAAAAACATTTACATCAAGATTATTTGGTGGTATGTTACTCCAAAGCATACAGTTTGTACGTCAAGAACATACGAATGAAACTCTAAGCTAGAAAACTTTGATACAAATAACTGATTTCCTACTAAGCCAGAGTCTTGCAAATCCACATGAACTTAAGTATTCATTTTGTTCACTTGATAGTAATGTAAATCAAAAATTCAATTAGTAGCTTTAAAGTCTGAATAACAGCTAAATCTTTAAGCAGTGGTGTCATTTTTGTTGTCATCAGTGTGTGTTTTTCTTGAATCAGGTCATAAAAATGACTTTAAAGGGCTAGCTGATGTAAATGCCAGCAGGATTTGCTTGAATATTCAAAAGATGATTCTGTTTTGGGAATAAAAAGTACCTACTGAAGAAAAGCCTGCTAAAGACCTGGGGCCGGTTGCACAAAAGGTTATGACTAATCTAAAGTTAGTCAGCTAACTTTTTCTTGAAAAATAAAACCGACTACTCTTGGCTGACTGCTAGTTGGTCAGACTAGCTCTTAAGACACTGTCTTAAGATGAAGGCTAAGTTTATGCAACTGGCCCCGATTCTAATTACAATCTGTTAGTGTAGCAATATTCAAAATGAGCAAAATTCAACTCAAGTCTGATGCATCCCTTTCTTAAATGACACGGATATTATTCATCTTTTCTCAATCAGTCTGCATAGGTGGTGCTTCGAAAAGTAGCCCGAATTCGTATTAAGCAATTCATTACTTGATACTACAGAAATTGAGCAGAAAGATGACATGAACCGACATATATCAAGGCATTCTGTCCTTCTGCACAGTGCAAGATTTATCACAAACTTTGCATTGAAGTCATAATCAAGTGTAGCAGAATGAGTCGCTGCTTTCTGCAGTCTGAAGAAAATGAAATACGTCCTGGACGAAGATGAAGTGCGGGTTTGACCGCGCCAGTCTTCCACTGTTCCATGAAAATACTACTTAAAAAAAAAAAAAAAAAAAAAAAAAAAAAGAACCACTGACAAACCTTGTTTAAATAACATCAGGCACTTGAGGATGGAGGTTTTGACACCCGTAGGACAAATAACTGGCTTAGAATTCATCAATTTTCTTCTGGAGATATTTGAGTATGGAGTCCATGCCCTGAGGAGAGCCCCAGACCCTCTTAAGTGCCTCACATTCCCTCTCGTTGGCCTGCTCCAGGGCGGCTCGGTTAATGTTCCTCACCAGTGCTTTGGACTCACGCAGAACCTTCAGTGTTTCCAGCAGCATCGGGATGACAAATAAAATGAGGGGAACAAAATAAGGAAGAAAAGGAAAAGAAGGCACATGACTCATGGATGTGGATGCATTGTGAATTTGTACAGAAGTGTTATCGCAACTTCAAACCAATGATTCAAAATCTTCAAGGATCTAGGCAGGGTGAAGCATTGTGATTAAGGATAAGGCTCATTACCAATTTTTTTCTAAAAAGACTATGAGATTCAAATGCCCATGAGTTACAATGAAAGTAAAAAAAAAAAAAAACAATATGAAAGTTAAGGGGATGGTGTGGATGTGTATGCATTGAGAAAATGTAACAAGAAAAAAGAAACAAAAATGAGAAGATGACTTACAACCGAATTACAAGATACTAGCTCCTTGATGCGAACCATGACTTCCTGTGTGAAGGTCCCTGGCCACAGAACCTGGGACACGAGTCCTTTGGCACAAGCCTCCTGAGCTGTCAACTTCCTCCCACTCAGTAGCATCTCATTAGCCTACATTGACAGTAAAAAAAAAAAAAAGAAAGAATTCAGAGTTCTTGGGATGCATGATATTGTATTTTTGCAGATAACCGATATGCCAACATTTTTCAACACGTATTGGCTGATAGCTTATGCTGATCCCAATATATTTTACTTTTTAGGTAAACAACACCACGTCTACCTGTGCAGAGATAAAAATAAAATATCAAAATGATTGTGTGGCCATTATATTTGTAAATGTAATATTTGTAGATGGTTTGAAGCAAAAGAGTTGTAAAGATGTTTTTAGACTTGGCCATATTAGTTTTTGTGCCAAAAGAATTTCAGTCTTGCAAGATCTGATCTTTAACCAGTGGTTAATCTGAGCAACACAATCTAAGAGGATAGACAGAGGAAAAGTTGAGGTTCACCAGTTTGGAGGACTGGTGAAGTTGGGCGTCATCAACATTGAAACGGAAATGAATACTTCCTACAAATACATCCTACAAATATTACCAAGACGTGACAAAATTTGATAAAGAATAAGAGAGGACCTAAAACCGAGCCCTGTGGAACCCCAGGAGTAACACACATAGGCTTTAAAGGTGCCATAGAATGAAAAACTGAGTTTACTTTGGCATGGTTGAATAATAACAGTTCAATACATGTACATAACATACTGGTGAGTCTCAAACACCATCGTTTCCTACTTCTTATATAAATCAAGTGTTTGCAAAAG
>JAUMHG010034917.1:0-10335 GCA_032359395.1 Enteromius anoplus
ATACTTCTTGTTGTCTTGCTGTGTGTACATATACTTCTTATATTTTTTGTCTTTATTTATATAGTCATGTCATATTCTATTCTACTTTTATTCTCTTTTTATTCTATTTTATTTTTTATTGCTAGCTACTTTTTAAATTATATTATTATATTTATCAACTGTACTTACTTTTATATTCAACTTCTATTTTGCCGTTTTACTTTAAATTTTACTTAAATTGTTTTACTTTTTTTTGCAATACATTTAACTTCATGTCATACCGTGTATGTATATGAACGTGACAAATAAAATTTGAATTTGAATATGGAATTTTTTTGGGTCAACTATGCTTTTAAATCGTATAAATTGGGGCTGAAAAACGGTCTCGCAGGCGGGTTGGTGAGTGTGCTCGCCGGTTTCATCAGTTTTCATCAGAGGTTTGAAGAGTGAGTCTGACTCACTTTAGCACATACTCAAATTTGTCTTACTGGTTTTTCCCAGCTTCAATGGTCTATTCAGGATGTGTAGTGTGTTTAATTAGTGATGCCTGGATTGCAAGACCTGTGTAACGTGAGAAATCTTCATCCACAATTAATTATGCTCTGCCCTTGATGAGACAGAAAATCATAACAAGGTGATCATGCATCATCCATCTATCCATCTGTCTATCTATCTATTGTTTTTGTTCTATACCGTTCTGTCATTCTATTTATTTAATTCTATGTGCACATACTGTATTTAGAAATATATTAAGAATAATAACTTAACTAAGGGGAGTATGGTTATGAAAAAACCCTGAATATTAAATATAATAGTAAACTACAAGCCGAGTTTACTTTATATATTGTTGAATAGAGGCAATAATTCAGTTTGTTGTATTTATTTAAATTTGTAAGTTGTAAATTTTTCTGTTTGCTGTAGATGAATGTGTTAGATTTACACTTTCATTTATCTGTTTAGCAGACATCTGAATGTGGAACATGATAGGATTAGGAAGGAAGCTGTAAAATGTAGAAAATAAAAGATTTTTGTTTTTGTTGTCTGCGATGGGGACTTATACCTGAATACACAGACTCGCGGGGACTTTCGTGTCACAGTGGAAATGAAATTCTTGGTCCCCATGGGCAAAGAAGGTAGACGATAGAATATGGTTTGAACAGTAGAAAGAAAAAAACAAAACATTACACCTTTGGAAAGTCCCCGCAAAGACCGCAGACCAGACGTTTGTGTTTGTGTGTAAGAGCCTTAGTTTTTCAAGTTGTGGTTAAGTGCCTTTTCATCCCACACAATTTAGAACATCAGGCTGAAGCTGAATCACAGTGAGTCTCGTCTTGCCCATTGTCTAATTTTAGCCATTAAGGAAACATGTCAGTGCTTTGAAAAAGTCTGTAAGTGCAACAGTCTGAGATAATGACTGTGAAATGTGCTTAGATGAGAGACTCTCCCCATTTTTAACATTAGAGTTTGTCCTTGGCTGGATCAGGAATTCTCTCGTTGTCTGTATACTTCTGCATTTAAGAGTTTTAATGCTGGTCTCTGCATGTGTTTCTACATTAATACACAAAATACCTCAACATGATACCAAAATGATTCTTATTTGCTTTCTAACAGTACAATCTTGGTGTTATTATACATGATACTTAAAAAAAGTTGTATTTTGTGTATATTTCTAGGTTATGAATGTAACCCATGTTCCCTGAAGGAGGGAACGGAGACGTTACATATGGGAACTCGCCAGAGAGACCAATTGCCTTTGAGCTTCAAATAAAAGGCCAATGAATATTGGTGTGCACAGATTGCATTCAGGTGCACCTCATCCCTATATGAGTATAAGAGCATACGAATGCAGTGCACTTGGAGCTTTTTGCTTCGGAGCCTTCACCGTTCCTGAGCTGGAGACCGCCTCGACTTTCGTTTTGAAGTTGGAGTAGAGTGTCATTGAAAAGAGTTCCTGTGAGCACCTGCTCTCTTGTCTGACAGCGTTCACTGAGCTGGGCTGGTGGCCTTTTTCAAGGCCAGCTGTTCCAGCTTTTTGCAATCCAGCGAGCAAAGAGCAATTTCTCGCGGTTGGTGAAGCGGGAAGTTTCTGGGTGTGGGAGTTTCCTCACCTCGACAGAGCAACGTCAGAGGGAGAGTCGGATGGTGAGGCGGAACTCACGCCGGGATAGCGCCGCACCGCGGTGGGTGCCCCGTCTGTGGCGGACGCCGAACTATCGGCTATGCTCCTCTGCGCCAGCGAGGGAATTGGTTTGATATGTGGCAATCCTTCAGGTCGAGCGCGCTGTTGTGGTGCATTTGTTTTGGCGAAGTGCCTCAGCCTGGCGGGGCCAGCCAGGGCTCCTGTCCAAGGCATGTCCACCAGGCAGGCTGCTAATGCCTTGGACGCTATGGCAACGCTGCAGGTCTGCCAGGCCAAGGCGTTAAAACAACTGCATGAGAGCAGTCCTGATCAGGGGGCAATGCAGGAACTCCGCGCCGCGACTGACTTCACTCTCCGGGCAACGAAGGTCAAAGCGCGTGCCCTTGGTCAGGTGAGCGTGATTTCACCAAGTAAAAGATGTTCCTGTATCAACATCCTTGCTGATACTGGAACAACATTTTAATCAACCAATAATAACTTTTCTGGAAATATCTGTTCTAGGCTTATAATCATAGTTATGTACTTCTACACCCTTGTTAATCAGCTATCATTTCCCACTGATTTTAGGCATACATTTTGGATAGCGGTTGATTAGGCAAGGATTGGGATAAGTTTATATTTTTGGACAGTATTGTTGATCCAGGATCAACAAAAGATATTGATCCAGGATCATGTCTTATTTGCCAAAATCACGGCGACCCCCTTGATCAGGTGATGTCCACGGCTGTGGTCCAGGAGTGACATCTGTGGCTGAATCTGGCGCAGATGGCAGACGCCGACAAAGCACGCTTTCTCGACGCTCCCATCTCCCAGGTCGTCCTATTCGGCGACACTGTCGAGGTCTTTGAATCAGTCCTTTCTCAGGCTGCCGTTCAGAATGCTCACCCCTGAGTGCATACTAACATGCATTCGGAGCCAGGATTGGTTCGCAGCCATCGACCTGAAGGATGCGTACTAAACGTAACACGGCCTCAAGAGTCATGGCCTGCTCCATGGATGTTTCCATACGTAATGTCGAAGTGATTCGACTGAAAGGGTAATGTCTAGGTTACAAACGTTACACTTTCGTGCCATGTATCTGAGATCGAGCTGACGCCGGCTCGGCTCGTCAGCGAAGAGTTGCAAGTTCACAGCATTCGTGCCCTCTTATACTCACGTAGTTATGAGGTGCACCTGAATGCAATCTGTGTATGCCAATATTCATTGGCCTTTTATTTGAAGCTCAAAGGCAATTGGTCTCTCTAGCGAGTTCCCATATGTAACGTCTCCATTCCCTCCTTCAGGGAACGTGGGTTACGTTCTTAACCTAGATATTTTCTTTAATTGATTTAATTTATTCATTTATTTAATCGATTTCATTTATTTCTAATAAATGCTGACCTTTAGATCTTTCTGTTAATCAAAGAATCCTGAAAAATGTACTTTGAGCTTTGATTACTGAAATAAATGACATTTTTTAATTTTTTCAAACAGTAAGAAGTTGTTTTAAATAGTAAAAATATTTCTCAATATTTCTGCTTTTGCTGTATTTTGGACTAAATAAATGTTGGCCTGGTGAGCAGAACAGAATTCTTTATAAACAATTGTAATGCACATAACAGTGAATATTCAGTTGGCAATGAATAAAAACAACGACACACAGTTGGATTTACTGAGACCTGAAGGTGCATGCATATGACAACCGATGCGGTTCAAATCCAACAGACAAATAAAAACCACATGTTCCTCTGTTATGACCGCTCTGTTTGCTAAAGGGTCAGGAACTTCCTTAAAGTGAATGTCAAACGTATAATATTGTTTATAGAGTAAAGTGACAACAAATTTCAACCAGCAACTTACAGTGTGTGCAAAATTTCCCAATTGCCTTTGAGTTTCCCGGAATAAGAAAAAATCCACACCAGCCTCATATTTCAACTAAAATCATGGAAAAGTTTATTTTCAAGAGGAACAGAAGTAAGACGTTAATTTTTTGGCGACACCACTTTCCTCTTCTGCGTTCTCTCCCTCTCTGGCTCTTCACACATCTGGAAGGTAATACAGCCGACCGTGTCTCTCCAGTGCTGCTGGTCTTTGGTATGTTTGGACTGTTTTAGGAAGCTTTCACACGCTGGACTTTGGCTTTAACTCTTTTGGATACTTTCAGACACAGCGGAGGTATGGAGTTATACTTTTATACTTTGCATACACATTGTTTCTCTTACAATCCAGTCCTGTTTCTAGTTGTTTTTTGATGTTAAACAGGTGTGTTTAAGGTTATCGGGAGTCATGTGTTTTTCATGGTACCATATGTTTAGTAGCTGACCTGAGGATAATGTTCTTGAGTTATAGTCAGTGTTATATAACTGTGAATTTTATGGAAAATGTCAACAGATGGTATGTTTTTGTGTTAGAAACAACATTGTATGCATTAATATGAGACTTTTATTGTTTGGCAAAGAATTTGAGCAATATGCATAGTGTGGTCCAAATATTTATTAAAAAGCTTCCTTTTTACATTCTATTTTAGCTTTTCTTAAGAAATTGATATCAGTTTAAGTGATTTTGAGAATGTCCCATCCATATATTAAGTACATGTAGTTTATAAGTATTACTACTCAGTGCTTAAATGTAGAGTAACACTGCTATAGGGACACCATAAAATAAAGCGTAACCTTTGTAAGTGTAACCTTTTTCCACTATTAAGAATTTTTTTGTGAAATGTTGAGGTTTTATGGATGTTAAAGTTTCTTTATAGAACCATCAATGCCTATACAAATCCTTTATTCTTTGGATTTTACGTCACCATATTTGCTTGTTTTATTTTATTGTCATCTCTTTTGGACCTCACTGTATATAAACTGAGTCACTGAAATGCATTTCAGTATGTGTTTTTGCCAAGTAGAGCATGTTCCTGGATCAACGTCCTTGCTGTTACTGGAATAACATTCCTGTCAGATTGTCAAGATTTACCAATGTTCACATCAAGCTATCATTTCTCTTGGTTAGTAAATGGTTGTGGTTAGGAGTACAGTTACAGCTATGATGTTTGGCTAGGATATTGTAAACAAGTGATGCTCCTGTAGGGTTTGGAGACATTACATTTCATTTACATTGAAATAAAAATTTTTAACCTTGAAACACATTATAAATTGCACAACAGACAATTGCAGAAAAGTTGCCTTAAATAACTTAAAGTTTTACAATTACAAAAATTTAAATAAGTAAATAAATTGTAGCTAAGTAATACATAAAACGCTATTGACTAATAATATGTTAAAAGTAATCAAATTATGAAATACCAAATTGCTTAAACTTAGAAAAAAATTAAAGATAAAACATGAAAATATCCAAATAAAAGCTCATTGAAAATATACGAGAGTACATTGTACAGATAAAGAAGTTTGAGATAATGTTGATTAGAGAAAGCCAGATGGATGGATGGATAGATAGATAGATAGATTGATAGATAGATAACAATATTCTTTCTTCACTGGTTATTAGATTGAGGTTTGTCTAGAAGGCTTTTCCCCAAGCGTCCACTTCAGTCGATCTCCTCCAGCTCTCGCAGCGACGTGAACCGTGTTTAGACACCTGTTTGTGATTGTTGGAACTCATTCCAGAATTTTTCCCCAGTTCATTTTCCTTCCAGTTTTTTACTAAAACTTTGGGAAACTGGGCTTCAGGTGTGGAATGCAGGGGTATGTATGAACACGTTGGACGTAACTGCTCTCAGATCAGGGGTTTGGAGGTGTTTTCACCAGCTGGAAGGCGAAATAAACCACATTATCATTTGGAGCGCCACAGTAATTGCTGTTGTATGTGCGCTAAAGTCCAAATCTAACCATATAATAAAAATGTCCTGTATCAACATATAAAAACAAAAAATACTCTCTCTGATAAATTAAGGAAATAATTAAAATGAGAATTGAAGAATAGAAGTCAGAATGAGTGACCAAACAGCTAATAAAAAAATCACAATAATCCACACCACTCCAGTCCACCAGTTAATGTCTTGTGAAGACAAAAGCTGTGTGTTTATAATAAAAAAAGAATCCTTATTATTGTGTTTTAAAGTGCCCCAATTATAGATTTTGGAAAATGAGCTTTCGTGCAGAGTGTAAAAAAAAACAGCTCTAGTAAATGAAAACATACATCTTTTAGAAAGCTTTTGTTCTTTTTCCCCCCTTATTTTTTAGCATATAAACACTAACAGAAAAGTTACTTAGTGAATCCAGAAAGCATGAATTCTTTTGAATCACAGGTCACAAGTTTTTAGCTGGATCTGTAAAAACCATTCAGAGTCTGGCGAGGGTTTTCAGATCTCGTCTGGCCCAAGTTGAAGCACTGAGGCGATGGGTCAGCGGCGGGGCCTGCTGGAACGGCTGTGTTTGGTTCTGCTGGGGTGGACTCTGGTTCGAGGTCAGGCAGATATAAAGCTGGATGAAGAGGACGGAGATGCAGAGGACCCACCCGTGACAATAAAGAATGTGGAGCAGATATCTTGTCCGGAGAAGTGCAGCTGCAGCGAGGATGAAGCGGTGGACTGTAATGGAGTCAGTCTCACTGAATTCCCACAGGATTTATCTGAACAGACCCGTCAGCTGTCTCTGCAGGTGCGTGGGTTTGTTTGGATTCTGATTGCTTCCCCATGCACACTTTTCCTGAACATTTTACTTCTTGTTTATTTGGTGATACCATCTGACGTAGATCATCTCGGCTGTAAGCATCTGAAATGCTTGGGTTGTATGTGTTTGGTAGTCTTGGGGGTAGAAAATTGGGGAAAATGTCTTTGATTTGAATCCCATTTCCTGCATTTACGTGGGATTTTTCTTTATGTTTAGGGACTGTAGTAATAGAAAATCCAGGAAATAATTAAGTTAAGTATAATGATAAATTCTGCCAAAAAGAATAGTAGCTATACTTCTACGATCACAAAGATTTCAGAGAATCATTTTATAAATTCAAAAATGTGTGTGAATAAAATGTTAATAAAATGAGACTTAATTTTCACTGTTAAGCACATTTTTATTTTTAAACTACCTACTGTACCTGTGAAAATGCATAAACAACAACCATTACTGAATGAACAAATTAGGGACTACTGCTTGTCCCTGTCTTACTTTCTGTTCTGAAGCAGTTCCAACTGAACGACGAGTTTATATTGAGTCTCAAATTAAACTAGCATCCAGAGTCTTGTCTGGATGTATGCTTGTCATACATTGGCGTCGGTTACGCAGATCTGATCATATCCATCCAAGGATTTTTTTTATGGAAAAATTCAAAATTACGTCGAGTTACCTCTCAAACATATCCTGGGCCTGCCCATACTTACTTAGACACTACATTAATTTCGTGATCGAAGTTAGTCTGGCAAAGCTGCTGTTTAAGAGCATTTCCATTCCCATAAAAGTGGGAACCAATGAGAAACGAGCTCCCCCGGGTGTAACGTGATGATGCAGCAGTTCTGTGACTGGAGACCATACCGGCTTTAAAACATGGGGTGTACCAAGTTGCAACAATCCTTTGACTCTGCTGTTGCAGCTGTTTTGAAAAATTTTCATGACAGGTTTTCTTTGAAAACGGAGTAGATGTAATTAAAGTAAGTAAAGACATTTTCTTACTGCTTTAATGAAGCTAGCTACAATTGCTTACGGTGGCTTCAGGTTCCGTTGCTACGCATACGTCATCAGAATGAGTGGTCTGATTGGTTGTAGATTCGTCCAGTAGTATATAAAGGCATCTGATGGACGCAGGTTAAGCCCGCCTCCCAGAAGGCGGGTAGTAAGGTTGCTTGGCCAGCCGCGGAAGCCAGGCTCAAACATACATTTTTTTTTTAAATGGTTTGGCTTTAATATGTTAAAAATTATAATGTATGAACTTTTTCCTGAAGATGAAAGTTGTCGAAATCGGCGATTGACTATTTTATTCAGAAGCAGGGGCTTCCTGTGATTGATCAGCCATGTTAAGCATCACATTTCAAAAGGTCCTCGCAGCAGCCTGTATTGAATTTTAATGCGCATTCGCAAAGTGGTACACACCAGGTACACAGTTCTAAAAAAAACCCACAATTATAAAGTCAACAGTAAATGTTTTTCTTTTTCAACATACAAATAATACTTTGAATGTGTTCTGTTTCTGATCTCATCAGATCCATTATGTTTTCTACCATAACCTTCAAAATCCCATTCTCAGGAATTTATTAGGAAAATGAGAAGGAAAAAACACACAGATGAATAAAGACATTACAATTCCCTATATCGTAGTGCAGGACACACAGAACATCCTGACCTTGTTTTTGTGCCCTCTGCTGGGTTTTCACCAGAGATTTCACCTGGCTTTTTAACTCTAGACCCCCTTATCCCCCTCTTGCCTCACTTGAATGGGTCTTACTGGCTTGGGTACCAAAGAATCTTTAAGAACATAAGGTCTGGACCCTGATAGCCCTGTAAACGGAGGGCGTCCTTTTTTAGGGGACATCAGGATGTGGTTCAAGAGACCACACGAGCGGTAGAGTAGGGCTTTTGGTTGCCCCGACTGGTTTGAGGAAAAAGTCACAGAGATTGAGCCTGCAATACAAGCAAAACACTTGTGAAGTATAAGAACAGCCCTTCAGAGGGCACTCTAGCTGCACTAAGGAGGCTAGAAGAGGAGCCCAACGGATGGCCCATTGCTGCGCAAATGACTATTGGCTAAACCTCTGCTTGAGCATCCAGCAAGCTGCTGATAGCAGAAACTCCTGTGGCATGTTCAAAGGAATAAAGAAGGCAATTGGCCCCTCTGCCACCAAGGTTGCGCCACTGAAGTCCTCAACCGGCGACATTATCACAGACAGCTTTGTGTCACAGTGCAGCTTTAGAGCTGGGAGATCGAAAGTGGACATGATTTTCACATTTCAACAACTACAGGAGAAGTGACAAGAACAGCAGCAGCCGCTTTACATCGCATTTATCGACCTGACAAAAGCCTTTGACTTTGTCAGCAGAAAGGGACTCTTCACACTGCTCTTCAAGACTGGCACGCCTCACCAAACGGGTGTGGGAAAACACCATGTTGACTATACTCAGCACCCTCTTGTACGGCAGTGAGACATGGACCCTGTATGCCCGCCAGGAACACAGACTCATCCCATTTAATCTCCGCTGCCTGCGGATACTGGCCATTATATGGCAGGACCGCATTTCCAACATCGCTGTCCTGAAACAGACAGGCATCCTTAGCATTTATGCTCTACTCACCCAGAGCCACCTTCACTGACTTTGCCACATTCACCGTATGAACCATAGACAGCTCCCCAAAGATACCCTCTATGGAAAACTGGACTCTGGAAATAGACTAAGGGGGAGGCCAGCACTGCTGTGCTACAAAGATGTCTGCAAGCGCAACATGAAAGCCTGCAACATCCATCCCTTAAGATGGGAAGCTGCAGCAGCAAATCACAGTGGCTAGAGGCAGACTGTCAAGGCGGGCGTGGAAAACAGTGTACAAAAGCGACAGTGAGCATAGAGGAGCGAACACAAAAAAACGCAGAGAAATCCTCAGTGAAACCAGACGTCGTATTCATCTGCCAAAATTGCAACAGAAGCTGTACATCCAGAATTTGGCTCTACAGTCACCAAAGACACTGCATTCAAGCCACGGAGTAACAAATCCGGATGCATAATTCCGTCTCCCGAGACTGAGGACGCCAGTGAGAGTGAGTAATACTTTTGCTGTGTGCCAGCTGTCTGAATATTGTCTGCAACATTGGTGAATGCAGAACGTAATCGGTCAAGCATAGAATGTGTATATTAATTTGGGGTTCCTGGAGTAACTCTAGAAGGTGCAATGGGAACACCCAGAAGAAAATCAGCAGAAAGGCAAGCTTCTTGGCCATATGCATAGAACAAGGGTGTGTGTTTGGTCGACGAATGAACACTTGTATTGTAAGCAAATTCAACCTGTTTTAAGTGGTCATTCCTTTCTCCACCTTTGGTACACAGGTACTCGGCAAGCGGGTCTTATATAGATCTGTTGGGACGTTCCAACGTCTGTCATAGCATGATATGGGGAAGTCCTTGTTTTATGAATCCCAAATAGGGAGCACAGTTTCACCAAGTCAGAGTCAAACTGCAGCCCTTGGTCAGTGTGCAAACTCTGGGGCACTCCATGTTGGCCCCCATAATTGTAGCGTTTGGTCCAATCGGGCACAAATTATTTGTTAGATTTAACAAGTGTTAACAAGCTTTGGTGCTGTTTTC
>JAUMHG010034918.1:0-10326 GCA_032359395.1 Enteromius anoplus
GTAACTGACTCTGAGTAATAGTTACCTCTCTTTCAGAAACAGGCTTGAGTTACCCTGCTTTCTCAGGTTTGACAAACATGCCTTTTAGAAACGGAAAACTCAGAGTTACCCTCATTTCAGGGTTAACTAACTCCGAGTTTTCATTTAACCTCCTTTGAGAAACAGGCCCCTGATCTCAGATCAACTGGTTCGGAACTAGCTCAGAAGTGATCATTCCTGCTAGCTACATGCTAATAATTTATTCTCGGTAAATAATGGACTGTACTTCAAACCCAAATGATGTGACTACCATGCTAAAAACTTAAAGCCAAAACATTTTTATAACCCTCTGGTGGCTGCAACCCTAACCCTAAACACAATGCCATTATTGAATGCAGTAACCTTTGACTGTTACCAAAAGTAGTAGTTGTTAATAATTAGAAGACGAAACTATAGAATACAAATCCACTGTCTGTCTTTAGAAACCTCTCTCACTAGTTTTCTTTCCAAAGCTTTTTTAAAATCTTTCGCTTACATTTCTTTCGTATTTGCCATTTTATTTTACAAGTTGTTTTGCAAGATACTAATCCTCAGCTTAAATATTGTTTCCTGAAATGCATTTCAGGAGGAGGGGTGAGAAGGCAGTCGTTTAGCCTCCCTAATCTTCTAATCATCCTTTTATCCTATCAGTCCCTTCCATCCTCAGCATGATCTAAATATCGGGTCATGGCGACCCTCAGCTCCTACTAGAGACCGCAAGACCTACCACCAGCAACAACCAACGCGCTTTAGTTATCGATCTCCATCTTCAACCTCCTCCGGGCCAGCTCGTTAGCCCAGCCGCTAAGCTATGGATCATGCCTAAAATCTATCAACCCTACACAAGCCAGCACGGAGCCCTCAACCCATCTTCGCGCTTTGCTTTCGGATAATCGCTACAGATCAAATCAGATATTTGCACAGAGTTCCTAGCCCAAATCACCCTTCTCCCAACCCCCAAGCAGCCGCCCACAGCCAGAGCTCCAGCTGAGCTCATGGCCTACACGAAAGGCCGCAAAAAAAAAAAGTCCTATCCGCCAGCCACTCACCTCCATCAAAGCCCTCGCAAGCCAGCGTTTCATCCTCCCGCCAATCTCCAGTCGTCAAACGATCGCATCGCCCAGCGCAGCCCTCGTAGCATCCTTAGCATTCACAAACGTGAGCACGTATCCTTTTAACAGCCGAATCTTCCTCCTTTTCCGCATTTCGCCTCGAGCAAAGGGCGGATCAAAATCTATTTTAAGCTTCAGCGCGTAAAATTCACGTAACCCCGCCACGCAAATAAACAAACAATCGCGTCACCCAGCGCAGCACTCGTAGCATCCTTAGCATTCACAAACGTGAAGCATGTATCCTTTAACAGCTGAATCTTTTCTTCTTTTTTCGCCTCGAGCAAATGCAGATCAACATCTATCTGAGATTCAGTGCACAAGATTTGTTTAACCCAGCCACGCAAACGAAGCAAAAGGAAGAATGATCTCTTCTCCTCACGCGATTCGCTACTTCGCAATTCCAAAATAAAAGTATGTTTACTTTTACATTATTATTTATTGAAGCCCCTTTATAAATTTTATAAAATTGTATCCTTTATCAGCTGAATCTTTCCTTCTTTTTTCGCATTTGCCCCAAACAAAAAGCGGATCAACATCTACCTGAGATTCAGCAAGGTTCATCTATCCCTGCCACGCAAACAAATAATAATTAAATAAATAATCCAAAAAGGAAGAACGATCTCTCCCCCTCACGTGATTCGCTACTTGGGCATTCTAAAACAAGTATGTTTACTTTTATATTTATTACATCCATAAATTTCATTTAAAAAAAAAAATAAAATAAAATAAAATAAAAAATTAACATGATCTCCTCCTGAAAAGCTTTTGGCTTCAAGCCTCACACCCCTGTATAAAATGGACCTACCTTTCTCTTTCTTTTTTCATTTCATCTCGCAAGATACAATGCACTTTTCATTATATCCTCTAATTATTTTCAGTCTCCCCCCAACCTTCCTCCAAAGTTAATCAGGATTTTCAATATAAATTAAAATAAATTCCTTCAAGCCCCCCAAGTCTCTCCCAAACTCTTGTCCATCCCCTATCCACACTTCAATGAGGGAAGACGCAATTGCTCCATTTTTCGTTTCACTGACCATTACCGCGGCGACGCACTTGCCAAATACATTTGTTTCATAAAAGCCAGTATAAACCAGGGAAAGTATCTCCAATGCCTAACTGATATTACCCGGCCAACTAATGAATTTTCTCTATCACATTCCTAACCCTTCTGATTATCTTTTTCAGATCTGAAGCTCGCGTCTCATCTAGGAGCCTGCAGCTCCCCTCTTTTCCTAGCCATACATCCACCTGAACCTCCAGTCAGCCAAGATCCCTCCTCCGTCTGTTAGACAAATACACCAATTCGCCTAGATTCCAAACCTTTAAATGAAAACGCAAACGAAATAACTTATTATACAGCATTGTTTACTTGGTATCCCCACCTACTATCTCTTTGAGTCAACCCAATTACTACGACTTCACCGCCGCCTTCAAGTAATGCCCATTCACCCCGATTTTCTTATCTACCTTTTGGTCTGCCTTATTTAGGTCACAAGTGTTCCACAATAATTTGAGCTATAACCAGGCACCCGCTAGATGTCCTTCCAGTCATAGCTTTAAAGCCAGTTCTAGCTACTCCCTTTAAAACCTTAAAGCAGTCACAATCCAGGCATCCCGCAACACCGGTAAAACCCCAGCTCATTATTTTCCTTGGCATCAACCTCAACCGTGGTCTATGACCGCATCACAATTCTTGACGACTTCCATGCATTGCATAATTTATAATACCCCCATCATAACTTCTTTACCATAATACGCAAACCATACCAATTAAAGGCTATTAGAACCTTCGTAGTTCCTAAGACATCCGAAAAAATGAAACGATCACGTTTTCTCTAAGGAGAACCATCCATTTAAAGAGGCCTTCATACTCCCATTTCCAAGCCCTTTCTACCGTCGCCCACAATCCGTCTTTACATTAAATCTAGTGCTGCTCTACCAACCGACCTCCCCAGTCCTAGACATTATCTATGAACCAGATGCTCTGTTTCGTTTCAGAAACATATAGGAAATTATCCTGAGGCTCACAATGGACACCCCGCACCTCACTCTTTCAGGACCTGATTAGGAATCTCCGCCTCTTAACTAAAATTGCTGCTACCGCTCAAGCACCACAAGCTTAACCCTAACCCTCCACATGACTAACCTTTTCGTTTTTCCCCACAGATCTCCAGTTTCCCAGAGGATACCTACCGCAATTTTTCTTTCTTCCGCCTTTGCCTGAGAGCACAGGTCTCAACCCCCTCAGAAGCACCCTCCCCGGCCTATTCGAGCATCAGCACCAGCCCTGTATAGTAGCAGTCTCAGCCCCCAAGAATATCAGTTTTGACCCCTAAGAGCATAGGCCTCTGCCCCTTGGAGTCTTGGTCTCAGCCCCTTCTAGCATCAGTCTCAGCAACCTCATGCTCCCCTGCCCACTCATAAGCACTAGACCCAGCTCCCCTTTCGCCGGTCTCCATGACCACAAGCTCCCTCGCCTGCCCATAAGCTCCAGCCCATCTCCCTAACGCTGGTCTTAGTGACCACAAGCTGCCAGCCTACCCATAAGCTCCAGCCCAGCTCCCTTGCGCCGGTCTCAGCGACCAAAAGCTGCCCCGCCTGCCTATAAGCCCCCGCCCAGCTCCTTAGCGCTGGTCTTAGCGACCACAAGCTGCCAGCCTGCCCATAAGCTCCAGCCCAGCTCCCTAGCGCTGGTCTCAGGGACCACAAGCTGCCCCACCTGCCTATAAGCTCCCGCCCTTGCCCCCCCTGAGCATTGGTCTCAGCCCCTTTAAAGCTCCAGCAAGCACCTTTGCCGCCCCTTTGAGCATTGGTGTCGGCCCCTCTAAGCTTTAGCCCCAGCAACCGCAAGCTCCCATACCAACCCCCTAAGCCCTAGATTACTCGCTTCATTTCCCCAGTTTGCTGCTTTCAGCCAAAAGATCGCCCGCTTTGCTCCCCTAGAATGCCCGCTCCATGTCCCCAGCCCGCTGCTTTTAGCCTCCAGATCGCCCGCTTTGCTGCCCTAGAATGCTCGCTTCATGTCCCCAGCCTGCTGCTTTTAGCCCCCAGATCGCCCGCTTCTCTTCCCTAGAATGCTCGCTTCATGTCCCCAGCTAGCTGCTTTCAGCCCCCAAATCGCCCGCTTTGCTCCCCTAGAATGCTCACTTCACGTCCCCAGCTCGCTGCTTTCAGCCCCAAGATTGCCCGCTTCGCTCCCCTCGAACGCTCGCTTCATTTCCCCAGCTCGCTGCTTCCAGCCCCCAGATCGCCCGCTTTACTTCCCTAGAATACTTGCTTCATTTCGAATCCCCAAAGCATCAGCCTCTAATAGCATTTGTCCTATCCCCTCAGAGCATCGGTCTCGTCCCCGCAGCGCATAGGCCTCTAACCCCGCAAGAGCATTGGTCTCATCCCCAGAGCATTGGTTTCTAATAACATTTGTCCTATCCCCTCAGAGCATCGGTCTCATCTCCGCAGAGCTTTGGCTTCAAAACCTCGCAGAGCATTGGTCTCAGCATCCCTCAAGCATTGGTCCCTAGCCCCTCAGAGCATTGGTCGAGCACGAGCAGTTATCTCAAACCCCCCGAGCATCAGTCTCTAGCCCTTCAAACAACCACCTCTTTTTCCTTTGCATTTTTTTGGGCACTCACCTGTTTGGCGGCTGTTTCATTGCTTGCCTTTCTTTGGGGAGCCCTCAGGGTTGGGAATCGGCTGTCAGCCTCTTCCCCTCCCGAACCCTAGGGCTATTTACCCTAGGGCTCGGCAGCCCTTCCGACCCTGAGCATTTCCCCTGAGCAGCATGCCAAACAAGCTTCGCTTTATTTGAATGCCAACAAGCCCCGAACTCGTGAAAGTGCAATTTAAATGCACAGGTTTTAAATTTAAATCAGGTTGATCAGGCAAATTAGGTTAAATTGGCAAGTCATTGGACAACAGTCGTTTATTCGAAAGCTAATCAAACTTATAATTTCTTAAGGGGGCTAATAATATTGACCTTAGAATTTTTTAATTTACAGTTTTATGCATTAAGTTTGGGCACCCCTTGCAGAATCTGTGAAAATGTGAAAAATGTTAACAAAATAAGAGATAATACAAAATGCCTGTTATTTTTCGTCTAGTATGTCCTCAGTAAGACGTTTACACAAAAGATGTTTACATCCACAAGCCAAAAAAAAAAAAAAAGGAAAAATTATTCAAATAAGTTTAGAAAATATTCTTTAGTTTTCCAGCATCTTTTGCACATTTTAACCCTTTCCAACAGTGACTGTATGATTTTGTGATTCCTCTTTTCATACTGAGGACAGTTTAGGGACTCAAACACAACTATTAAATATATATCAAACATTCACAGATGTTCCAGAAGGAAACAAGATGCATTAAGAACCGGGGGTGAAAACTTTTGAATAGGATAAATAGGTTCAAACTTTGAACATAAAAGTGTTTGAACAAAAGTGTTTGTTTGCAAACACAGATACTGTAACTGTTTTTGTATGTTTTTTTTTTTTTGTTGTTTTTTTTTGCATTTTGAAAATCATGTTTTTTTTATGTTATCATGTTTGTATTGTGTTAGCTATCTGTAATCTTTAGATGTTTTTTAACCTAATACATTTCTATCTATATAATTAATATTACATCTTTCCAAGACATGCTTGTTCATAAAAAAGACGGATGACAGTATGTTGGTTAAAGAGATACAGGCCAAGTTTCAAGGACATAAGTGCTTTTATAAAAATAAACATTACCGGTGTGCAAAACAATGGCACTGAAGTGTAAGTTATTTTCAGTTGAGGTAGCTAAAACATGCATTTAAGGCTTGGGCTAGCATTAAACCTTTGAGAAATTGGGGAACTATGGTAAGGGGGTCAGTGACATGTGACATGTGTGACATGACAGTGGTTCTAAACAAATCTTGATTTGACACCCGACTGAAAATCTCAGGTTTTTAGCACGCCCATGTCGAAACATATTTCATAATCCATTATCATTGTTGAGTATTCAAATTTATTTCAATGTTGAGTGAACAATATGTGCAAATACATTATTAATTTTGACTCTGAATTACAAAAAATATATTAAAATATATATTTCAACCAACAATTATGCAAATACAGAGTGTTATATATTTTACATACAGTACATTTTTACATTAAACTCAAAAGTTTGGGGTCTGTAATTAAAAAATAAAAAATCTGTTATGCCCACCATGGAATACGACCCACCTTTTTCTATTTATTTATTTTAAAAACAAAGTAAAACAGTAGAATTGTAGTATTTAAAAAAACTTACTATTTTAACTTTTTTTTTTTATTATTATTCTTTAGTCACATGATCCTTCAAAGATAATTCTAAAATGCTGATTTGGTTTCAGGCTTATTATCTGCTCATTATACATTCCCTTTTACAATTTATATTTTACTATTTTATTCTCTTCAAAAAAAAGAAGCAGATAAGTATACATTTTACTGACTAAATGGTAGTGTATATTTTTATCTTCTTTCAAGAGAGTGAAAAGAAGAATCACAGTTTCTAAATTAACCTCAAAGAAGCTCTTTTTAAATCAAAAATGTATTTAAATCTCTGTGACTGTACAATAGCTAATCATTACAGTTTTCACTAAGGTTTGGCTGTGAATCTAGTCTCAAAGTGTGCTTTTTGCTTAACGCTGAGAGCAAATGCATGTAGTGGATTCTAAACATTCCTCTCTTATGCTGCTAGTCTGACAGGCAGTGACTAATTAAACATGAAACAGGTTCACCCGGCTACACTGCTACCTGTTTCCAGACATGTTTGTCAAGCAGGCTCAATAGTTTCGGTTTCATGGCACCAGCATAAGCGCAAGTAAAGTGTCACTAAATCCTCATTATTATGCTGGCAAACAGTGTGCACACAGCAGCAAATACAGACTGAGGTACTGTATGCCTCCAACAGAATGAATAGAAGAATTAAAAAAGGAAATAATCAAGGACGCTCAGAATATATTTTTTTATCCAAAGCTGAATTGAGATGTGGCCTGTGCAAAATCAGCATCAGTAGCATCAGCAGACCTGTATAAATTATGACTGTGCAAATCGGTTTTCCAATTCCATTCATTTTTCAGTTTGTCACTGGACGACAGAATGGACAGTGTTAAAAGCACTCTCCAGGAAACAGATTACCAGTTGTCGCCACACATTAACCAGGTATGTGAGGAGAATGCATTTTAACATCCAAATAACTACACACTGCATTGAGCAGTTTCTTTGTGTACATTATGAATACATACAGGCATCTGGTTTATTCCATACTAAAATAGCATCACAGGCTTGCTCGTATCCCATAGACTTGGCTCATTTGCAGTTACATAAAATTTGTAAGCAGCTGTGTCTTTTAGTAGCGGTTTGCGTCATCGTAAGAGCTGATATCCATATCAAAGAAGTCCTCGAGTTTCCACTGCAGAGTTTCAAAGGTGGGTCTGTCTGCAGGGGAGTCCTTCCAGCATTCTGACATGATGTCATACAAATATTTTGGGCAGTTAAGAGGGCATGGCATTCTGTAGCCTTTGGGCAACTGTTGTACCACCTGAAAGTTTGTCATGGCTGGAGAAAAAGTGAAAAGCAACATTAAAATAATTTAGTGCTTTGACTAGCATATTGCAGTGGTTCTTGTGAAAAAGAAAAATAGAGTATTAAATGCAGTTCATTAAGGAAGGGCCATCTTTCATACTGACATCAATACATTTTATTTTGTATAATAAGCTTTTTTTCCTAGGCCTAGATAAATTATAAGTATCTTTTGGTCTATTATTCTTTATGAGAACAATGGGTACAATAAACAAAAGGATATATGAGAAACGTACTTGGGTAAGGCATCTGCCCAAATGTCACAATTTCATAAAGTAGGATCCCAAAAGACCAGACGTCAGATTTAATGGTGAATTTGTTCTTGTGGATTGCCTCCGGAGCAGTCCATTTCACTGGAAACTTGGTTCCTTCTTTGGCCTCATAAACATTATCATTTTCCATCTAAAAAAATCATCAGTTAAAAAGTTATAAGTACACTTTTTGTATTTTGTTACCCAAGATCAGTGCATACAATATAGCGGTGTTTCTCTTCTGGTTCTATATTAAGTGGTGATTTATGGTACAAAATGTAAGAAAATGTCCTTAGGATGAATTACATAAGATAATACAGTATTTATAATTGTACAATGAATTAAATAGACCCAGCAGCATCCAAACGTATATTGATATGACAAAGACTGAACAGGTTTTTTTTTTTTTTTTATGAATAAACAAAAACAGAATTTAGAATAAACTATGAGCTAAATTTTGAAAAGACTGACCGAATACACACAACCTTTGCGGTTGGCAAGATTATTTGTTTTACTATGTTGTGTTTAGTTTACCATTTGCATTTACTGTCAGTGACACTAATGTGATCTTTGAATCATTTTTGGATAGTGACCCATTTAAGAACCACTGCTCCATAGGGGGTCAAGCCTTTTTATAAATCTCAGAATATTTCTTACCTGAAATACTCGTGCCAAGCCAAAGTCGGCCACTTTACACACATTGTTATCTGCCACCAGAACGTTTCGTGCCGCAAGGTCTCTGTGAATGTAGTTCTGCAACTCAAGATATGCCATGCCGGATGCCACTTGGGATCCCATTTCTATCTGATCAGAACTTTGGAGAGAAGCACCTCTGTTTTCTGTATGAGAGAGAATATAGGGTATACATATAATTAACATGTCAGGTGTTTTGTTATAGGTTTAGAATAAGCTAACTTCAAATAACCTACAAATATATACACAATAAGGTGCTATATCTTTAGAAGTTACGAAGGACGCTGTGGGGGAATGGGATCTTGCACAAAACTGGCCCTGATTATCTGTCATCTATGGGTCCTGGGAAATGAGGCAGCTAAAGCAGTCTTTCAAGATCCTGATTGGCCTGCTCTTTTTGCCCATTAGTCTTTGGGTAAAAGATTTATAGGGTTGGGTGGAATGTCCTCATCTAACAACAGAGCTCTCTACCAGAACTGCAAACTTTTGAACCAACGTAGGGCATTTTTAACCCAAAATGTCAACCTATTTATTAATCATGTATCTCACTAAAATCGTAATGATTTATTCCAGACTTTTTCCCTGCCTCTGTGTTTTTACATGAACGCAAAGGTTTCTTATTCAAATTAAAGATCATATAATTGTATTTTTTGTTGTTGCAGCCCTCCAGAAGCGAATGCATTTTTATAATCTCTCTTATTTTGTTTTGCAACGTGCACTATATTGTATATTAATCTTTACTGTACTGACCACAACTGCTTGATACCAAGTGCATTTATGACTGGCTTTTAAAATGTGGCAATAAGGAAGCACAGCCTTTGTAAACAAGGCTCTCTCCATCTCTTTTTGTCCTTATCCTGAAATTACCCCTTATACAGTAAAAGTAGTACTTTATAGTAATTTTATCACAGGTAGTTAAGCTATTCAGAGGCTGATTTCTCAGAAAAGCCTTTGTGGTCCTATCAAAACGTTGTTTGTTTGAGTGTCCCAGCCACCTGCACACAGAAATCATTGTGTTGTTTCAGTTTTGAAAGTTATTGTTTGACCACTGGCAATATTAAAAAAAAAAAAACACCTGTTCTAACAAACAGTGTGGCTTGTTATTTTTATAATGGTAATAATAAATCATCATTAAATTTAATACCCATCCGTAATAAAATGTGTCTCCCTGCACTGGCTCCCAATTGCAGCTCGCATCAAATTCAAGACACTGATGATAGCATATGGAACAATCACCGGCTCAGCTCCCGCTTACCTCCACTCACTGCTTCCACTCTACACTCCCTCCAGAACTCTGAGATCCGCCAGTGAAAGATGCGTCATTGTACCATTACAAAGAGGCACAAAATCTCCTTCCAGAACATTCTCTTACAACGTTCCTGGCTGGTGGAATGAGCTTCCCATCACTATCCGAAATGGCAACTCCCATACAACCTTCAAACGACTGCTGAAAACCCATCTCTTTCAACACTACTTCAATTTTCCTAACTCTATCCCTTCTCTCCCTTTCTGGCCTACACTTATCTAAACATTGCCTGTTATACGGTATAATGAGCACTTCCTAAGTTGTTGTTTGCCTCTTTAGGAATAATTGCTGCTGTTTTCCCCACCTGTAAGTCGCTTTGGATAAAAGCGTCTGCTAAATGAATAAATGTAAAATGTAAATGTAAA
>JAUMHG010034919.1:0-10320 GCA_032359395.1 Enteromius anoplus
CACTTTGTTTATGCATCAAAACGCGTCACGGATTTTACTCTACTACTCAGCCTCTCAGCGGATATTGGACGCCGCTACAAAAAGTATTAACATATAATATAAATTACTTATATATGTAAATGATTATATATACTGTATATGTGTATTTATATGTATATAATTAATATTAACATACACACACACATTATGTGAACAACTTATGCAGTTAACTGTTGGACAGCACTAATTAACGGCAGACTCTGTAGTGGCCTAATTTTTCACCTTATGATTTTAAGTTATTATCCTCACACCAAGGCCTGCTCTACCAATGGCATGTTATGTAAGGGATAATGTACAAAAAAAATGTCTTTGTTGGCGCGGAGGGATTTTAAAGGGATAGTAGTACCGGCTATGCTAAGTTAAGTTAGTCTGATTCAGATGAATATACTGTGGTTATTTTAATCTGTGTGTATATATATATATATATATGAACAGCATGTTTATTTATTAATCCTAATAAGCTACTCCACACAATGAAGGCTGTATGTTTGTTGAGTGTTTGCGTAAGTGAGTGACATAATCAAATATATCGGCTTACACATTGTTAAAACAATGATTATGATGTTATTGTGGACGAAGCATATATCACACCCCGAGTATCACAGTATTGCTCTCTGATACAATTATTATAGTGTCAGATCTCTTTTTGCGTGGCTATTGTAGTTGTATTTGTTGTTATTTAGCGATCTCAGTGGAGTGGAAGATCATATGTTTTTCATTGTTTCCTTCACAGAGCGGGTCCCCAAACCTGTAATAATTAAAGAGGACAGCAGTAACCCTGATGTTGTGTATTTAAGATGTGAATACAATGAAGAGATCATCTGGGAGAATTCTTCTGGTGTAAAACAGGAGGGCCAGAAGAACCATTTACCAGGAGAGTTTATCACAGTCAAAAACACACAAAATCCAGAAAACTTCTACACCTGCAAACTCAAGAATGATGTGAGTGAAGAGACCAGTGATCGGCTCTATGAGAGAGATCTGTTTAAGGGTAAGACGGTCAAGAAACTCCATACAACATGAATCTATATGTAGATAAATAGATATTAGTGCTACCAATTGATTAATCACTATGAAGCGCTTCGTAATCAAGTGTCTGAGAGAAAAATGATTGGAAATAGAAGATAATTTTTCTAATATTTAGGTGCAGAATTAGTTTGCAGTAAAATATTTGTCATTGTGTAAGACACCTCTTTTTTTTATCAGTGTGGGAAATATATCTTTTTTTAACTTTTTCCCCTTTAATGTATCAAGCATACATAAAAAATTCAGAACATAGAAATATTACATGATTTTAAATAAATAATTTAAATAAAGCTGCCAGTAGGTGTCAGAAAGTCACAGATTTTATCCCTGAATTATTCATTCAGTTGATTTGTTCGAACAGCTGATTCATTCAGGAATGAAGCAAGTAACTTTCTTTATAATGAGAGGATTTGTTCAGCACTGAGCAAAAAAAAGTAGAAGCATTTGACACTCCCTTGATTGGACTTTAGACAGGGTCTTAAAAATTACGTTGGATCAAATTTAATTCCTTAAGAAGTATTAAATTGTATAAGAAAATCTTAATTTCAAAAGGTCTTGAATTTGAAGACAGAAAGACCAGAATTTGGATATGGCTGAATGTGACGATTTAAACTTCAAATGGCTATGATTTTATTAAATAAACATGAAGGCTGCAAGTTTAAAGTACACTGCTTCGTGTTCTGCCTTTACCTGAAAACTGCTATATTTCTGCCAAACACGACATGCGGTTGGGTCATTCTTTGCTCTTTACTGTTATCATTGGCGTATTGTCAAAGTGTGTAATGAATCCATAAAATCGAAAAAAATCGCCCAGCCCTAGGGTAAACTTTGATTTCATGTTGAATTTATGAAAATTAAAGGGCACATTAATTGCAATATAAGAGACATTTGAGCTTCTGTGCTTGCTGATGTCTAAGTTATTAGTGTTACATTTCATGTCTGTTTAGTTATGTTTATACTCTGTGTTTTGGTATTCTTGGTTTAGTTTCGTTTTCATGTGTTAGTTTCAGTTTATGTCTTCCTGTCTCTGTTCCTGTTTGCCCTTATTTGGTAGTTCCTGTGATTAAGTCATTATTAGTTTATTTAGCTCCACCTGTGTCTCCCCAGCTGTCGTCTCTTTAGTTCATTAGCCTTTGTGTATAAATCCCCTGTCTTTTGAGTTCTATTTTTTCAGTCAATGTAAATGTTATGTTTGGCATGTTAGATGTTTTCTCCTCATGTTTTTTGGTTTATTATTAAAAGACATTGTTTATTCTACTCAATGACTCTAAGCTTTCTTTAAGCTTTCTAGCGGTGCATTTGTTTAATGAAACCAATATTCTCTTTATCTGTTTTAAGTATCAAATGCAGGACAGACCGCTGTGATAGTAATTGCTACCATCATCATCCTTCTCATCATCGCCTTCATTGTCGCCTATCTACTCAACCAGTCTTTCCGCGGTAGGTTTTATATTTGTGCTTTTTATGTTTTTTTTCTTTCTTTGTATTTAAGGATTATTAAATATTAGGGGTGTGAACCTACACTGGTCTCACGGTTTGGTTTGGTTTGATTATGATTATTATGTCATCGATTCGGTTCAATACAATATCACGATGCACTGCATACTCCATTTTCAATGTTAATTCACGTGTATTAGAAAATACGCGCTTGTTACGCCCTGCTTACCACGCAGTGTGAAACCGGCGTGAGCCATTGTATTCTACTGCGGCAAAGCGTGTATGTGGCAAATGACATCAGAAGTTTCAGTACGTTATAACCGGTTATGGTCTATTACTGGACCAATACCGAATTGTCCTCGTCTGCATCGCGATGCATCGTAGAAAAGATTAATTTTGACACCCCTATTAAACATGATTTCTGTCTATTAATTCATCTACTTTTCTAAAACCTTTTATCTTAAGCTTTTTTCAGGATTATTTGGAAATTTGGACACCTAAATTGTGACAGTCCAAATGCAATTGCAAATCATGCTTTATCTTTTGTATTTTCTTTTTTTTTTGTGAATGTGGTGTGACTGCCAAATTTGAAATGAAAAGGAAAAGTCTGTTTGCATTTGTATTCCCCTACACTATGATCAATGAGCCTGTCATATTCAAATAGCAAGATTAATTATCACATACAGTATGACTTTCTTTTTTTCTGCCAAAACTCAAATGGAATCACAATTGACCTATCAGTGAACCCCTCCCCTCGAACGCAGATGAGCAAATGGCAGTGAAGTATCAGTTGCACACAGAGCAGGAACTTGGACATCTGAACTGTAGATTTCAGCATCATAGAGAAACATTGGAAGACCTGAAGGTATCTCTGGCTAAAACTACAGACGTTAATGTTTGCCCATGCTAAAGTACAAACCTAAAGAAAGACTTCTTGCGTCTTTTACAGTGTAGGTCAAAAACACAAACTAAGGACTATATTTCACATCTCTCTTCATATTAAACTGGATAAATTATTAAATAATTAAATCGTACCCTCCCATACATGAACAGAATCAGGATGTCATCCATGAACGTGATGACCGACAGTAATATGAGACTTACCCTTGCATGGCGATTTGTAAACCCTTGTTTTCGAATATCCGCTGTATTTATTTTTTAACTGCATTAAAAATTTAAATCCCATTTGGTGGCCTTCTGTGTCAAAAATTGTGCAAAAACATTGTTGGACAAGGTTTTTATTTCATCTGTCAATGTAAGTGAGAAATTCCAGTTGTTTCTGTTTGCTCTGAGGGAGCAACAGTAACTAAGGGGGGCGAGGCTTACTGATAGGTCAATTCCTTTTACATTTAAATTTACGGTGTCTACTTCAAGGCTGTCAGTCACTGCGAGGGGGAACAATAGGTCAATATTCACTATTAACCAAACGCTTTGCATCTGCTTTTCACTCAGATTAATGCAAACGAGTAAACGGACAGTGGAAATTTACACTTATGGTTTCCTACAAAGAAATGTAGAAAATATTTCTTTTATGTTTAACAATTTGGCTGCAACACTGCATAACATCACTGATTATACACATTTGCAAATCATATTTCCTATTAATGTACATTTATTAACAATAAAGATTAAAAATAAGAAAGATGCACATTACAAATATGTTGTATGAGAAAATGTGAGTCATGCAGCAGTAATAATGTAACAGCGTTATGGAACCGGGTCTACAGCATCAATGTAGACATCTCAAATTCAAAAGGAATTTTGGCAGGTTACATGCACGAAGCAAGGACAATGAAAAGGCAAATTAATATTGCTATTTATATATGACAGGCTCAAAGCTCATAAGACATGGGAAATACAGTTGCAAATTGACAAAAAAAAAAAAGTTGGTTTCAAATGAAAAGGCAAGGTCCACTGCAGTCACTGTGCATTTTCGAAAGTCAAAATGCTAACGGTAATGCAAAATTTCCAATTGCATTTCCATCATGTCACATTTATGTTGAAAATACAACTTGTAATTCTATTTGAAAACAATCCTGAAAATACCTCCATGGTAGACATTAGTATATTTTTGTAAGTTTTATTTAGGGCCTGGTTTCACAGACAGAGCTAAGAGACTAAAGGGGGTCGCACACCGGGCGAGAAGCGCAGCACCGCGTCTAGGACAGCTTGAAGTATCGCACACCAGACGCGTACATTCTATACGCGAGAGTTCAAGGCCAGTTGAAATCAGATTGCTGATTTCTTGTTTTCGTCTCTTTCGTAGCGGCCATTCAGATTCCCACGGTGTCATATACAGAGACAAACGTGAGCACGAGCGCGCTGCGCGAGTTTGACGGGCTGCTGAACAAGGGTGAAGGGGGTTGCACACCAGACGAGAAGTTTATTATAGCCTACTTTTAATTCTATATGTTTACATTTTATTCAAGCTATAAACTAATGTAAGTTGTACAGTATTTGCAGCAGTGTTATCTTGGTATAATTAACACGATTTGAAACAAATATGATTTTATTTAATATGTAAACAATGCAGGCGGCGCTCTTTGCGGCAGGAATTTGAACCGCGTCCTGAGTCGTAACCGGGCGCCGCAGACAGCCGCCGAATTGCGCAGCCGTTGTGCGTACACCCATAGAAATCAATGTGTTCGAATTTTAAATACATGGCGCGACGCGGCGCTTCGCTGCGCTTCTTGTTCGGTGTGCGACATCCCCCCCCCCTAAGCCTTGTCTGTGAAACCACTTTTAGATGTAAAACTTTGCAGAATGTTTTTATTCTCTAATAGCTCTGTTTCACACTGCATGAATAGTAACTTTAAAAAATCCATAATAGGGGCACTTTAAGCATTTGTTCATCTTTAATTTTGTCTTATTTCACTAATTGCATTGTGTTGTTGAAAATTTGCAATCGTAGTACAATTTTGATTATTGCTAATAGGGCTGTCGCATATAACTGCAATATCACGAAACCGCACTATTGACGAGCATAACCTCAGAGGAATGCAACAACTGCAGTAACTGTGATATTTCTCCCTTTTCGTTTTACACTTTGTGCATGTGTAGGCTACTGAATATTAGCAGTGCAAACATGTGTATCATGTTGATTTGTGTATAGAGGCTCAGTAGATTTCCACTTAACAGGCCTAAACAGACAGCAAAGGGGTGAGAGATCGACTGATCATGTGCCGTTACCCGTGCCTGTCCTTGCATTGGCGCATTGCTGGTCAGCCGCTCAAAGATAAAATGATTTCAACTGTGTGTTTCATTACATCTTTCTTTAAATGAATCAAGAGTTTTTGAATGCGTACATAATATATATGAGGTAATACAACATACCACGCTATTGAGCCACTCAAAATTACTGCTAAGCAAGTTCCTTCACCGCGACAGCCCTAATTGCAAAGTCTGCATTCAGCAATAATTGTATTTTATTCTGATAATTGATCACTTAAAATGATATATGCTTTTTTTTTTCTACACCAGACTGTGTGAATAAATCCTGTCCATGTATAGAAAGTAAGTTTATGTTTGTTTAAATTATTTTATTCCAAAAATGTTTCATACCAGCAACTCAGAACTGTTCTTGCTATTGGCTATTCAGTTTAAATTTATTGACTGTTTTTCAGAAAACGGAGTATCTCATTTTCATTTTGAGTTAGTTATATTCTTTAAAATTACTATGTTAAATTATTAAGTCTTCTCATTTGTAAGTTTCAAATTATTAAGTCTTCTCATTATATGTTTCTGATTTAGGACCATATATGAAAGTGGCCTGGGTGTGATTTGAAAAAATCAGATTTGTGTTGTTCAGACTGACAGAAGAAAATCAGATTTGGGTCACATTTGGGCAAAAAATGGGATTTGGGCCAGCTGCATGAATTGTCTTTTTACAAATGAGAAGACTTAATAATTTAACTTGAGGTATATTTACAGTGGACTTTCAATTTCAATTCTACTGCATACTGTTTTAAAGTGAAGGATTTTATCACATGATGATGATCTGTTGACAAATGACTTTCATCATAATCTAAAAAGACAAAATGCACATTTAAACGTTTGTTATATACATTATATTCATATTTTATAGTCAGTATGTCTCTGATTACAGAACAGAATAATGCCGAAGGGAATCAGGATCCAAAGTCAGAGATTGAAACTATATATGGTAAGATAGTTGCAGATTGAGTTTCTGGACTGAAACCGCCTGATTTTTCTGGTTCATAATCAAAGTTGAGCAGTAATAACTTGATCAAGATCACAATAGCTCTTATTAGCTCAGCATGTTATTCAGTACATTGTTCCTGTTTTTGACTGTTTTTAAAAACAAAATATTTTCTTTCCTAGTCACCCCTTTGATAGATGAGGACCATGACAAACCGCCAGAAGGTAATTGTTTAGACAGTTATTTGTGCAAACATGTGTATCATGTTGATTTGTGTATAGAGGCTCAGTAGATTTCCACTTAACAAGCCTAAACAGACAGCAAAGGGGTGAGAGATCGACTGATCATGTGCCGTTACCCGTGCCTGTCCTTCAGTCATGTATATTTGTGACGGTCATGTCCAAGGAAACCGAAATCTTAGCATTGGCGCATTGCTGGTCAGCAGAAATCATCAGATAAAATGATTTCAACTGTGTGTTTCATTACATCTTTCTTTAAATGAATCAAGAGTTTTTGAATGCGTACATAAAATATATGAGGTAATACCGCATACCACGCTATTGAGCCACTCAAAATTACTGCTAAGCAAGTTCCTTCACCGCGACAGCCCTAATTGCAAAGTCTGCATTCAGCAATAATTGTGTTTTATTTCCATAATTGATCACATAAAATGATATATGCTTTTTTTCTACACCAAACTGTGTGAATAAATCCTGTCCAT
This sequence comes from Enteromius anoplus, assembly GCA_032359395.1. NCBI lineage: Eukaryota > Metazoa > Chordata > Actinopteri > Cypriniformes > Cyprinidae > Enteromius > Enteromius anoplus. Next base: position 7,383 of record JAUMHG010034919.1, read on the forward strand.
GTATAAAAAGTAAGTTTATATTTGTTTAAATTATTTTATTCCAAAAATGTTTCATACCAGCAACTCAGAACTGTTAAAATCCTTGATATTGGCTATTCAGTTTACATTTATTGACTGTTTTTAGCTTCACGTGAAATGTTTAAAAAAACAGAGTATGTCATTTTCAATTTGTGTTTGTTTACCCTAAACTCTGCACAAATATTACATTTAGGTTATATTCTTGAAAATTACTGTAAACAACATTGTTTTAAGTGTTCTATTTAATAATTTGATCAAAGTGATTTCACATATCAGATGGGCATGTTATTTTTGAGACCGTTATTTGTCAATTTCAAAACACCACATTTCTTAAATGACTGAGCCATTGTTATTTCAAAACTTTAGTTTCAGTTATTTCAGATTGACCGGGTCACGAGTATTTAATCTAATATCATCAGTAACTACTGACCCACTGAATGTTCAGATGGGTGAATAAAATGCTTTCATTGAATAGACTTGATGACCATTTTAAGAGATGCAGCAGTCTGTATATCTGTATAACTCCTGGATCTTCTTTCTTTTTCACAGTAAAGCTTAATGATGTTAACAAGGCACCGCAGGGTAAGCATGTTATAACCCTAACCCTAAAATGTAATAAACTGTCATATCTTAATACAAATGTATGTTATCAGTAAATCTAATGTGATTACAGTTTGTCCTCCTACTTTTAAAATGGTTATCTTTTTCATGAGTTGTTTCTAACTAAACAGTATCTGCTATGTGTGAATCCAGGTGGTTTAAATTACTGAATGATTGTGGCTAGTTAAGCAAATAAAGGTTAGTTTAGCATGTGCTTAGTGATTTTTAAGTTATAGTATAATGGGAGCCTAAATAATGGCGTTAAGATTTTAATCTTCCCGCCCCCTCCAGCACAGAATTGTGACGTCTGTCGCATTTCAATGATGTAATATCCACATGTAATTCGACATATCTGTTCTGACTTAAGGAGCACTGCAAAACATCAGATATGTTTCTGATTTAGGACCATATATGAAAGTGGCCTGGGTGTGATTTGAAAATATGAGGTTTGTGGTGTTCAGATTGTCAGAAAAAAATCAGATTAGGGTCACATTTGGGCAAAAAAATCTGGGCCAGCTGCATGAATTGTCTTTAAAAATGAGAAGACTTAATAATTTAACTTGAGGTATATTTACAGTGGACTTACAGTGGTCTGTCAATTTCAATTCTACTGCATACTGTTTTAAAGTGAAGGATTTTATCAGATGATGATGATCTGTTGACAAATAAATAGACAAATAAATACATCAATAGTACTTTACAAAGATGAAGACTGATTTTAACGATTTAGTTTATAATATTTATGTTTTATGGTCTGATATGTATGTCTCTGATTACAGTCCAGAAAAACTCCGGAGGGAATCAGGGTTCAGATACATCAGGGAATGTTAGCTATGGTAAGATAATTGCAGATTGAGTTTCTGGACTGAAACCGCCTGATTTTTCTGGTTCATAATTAAAGTTGAGCAGTAGTTACTTGATCAAGATCACAATAGCTCTTATTAGCTCAGCATGTTATTCAGTACATTGTTCCTGTTTTTGACTGTTTTCTAAATGCAACATCTTTTATTTCTTAGAACAAATCTTTGGTGTCGAGGGAGCTGAGCTGCTAAGGAACATGAGAGATGGGGAGAGCAAAGACAAAGTGGCAGAGGGTAATTGTTTAGACCATTATTATTCCATTTTGAAACACCACATTTCTTTAATGACTGAGCACCAGTGTTATTTCAAAACTTTATTTTCAGTTATTTAATATTGACTTGGTCGCAAGTATTTAATTTAATATCATCGGTAACTACTGACCCACTGAACTTTCAGGTGGGTGAATAAAATGCTTTCATTGAATAGACTTGATAATGAAATTTTAAGGAATGCAGCAGTCTTTATATCTGAATAACTCCTGGATCTTCTTTCTTTTTCACAAAAAACATTGAAGAGGTGTATAGCCCAGCAGCACAGGGTTAGCATGTAATAACCTTAAGATGTAATAAACTGTCATATCTTAATACAAATATTTAAAATATCTACGGTATGTTTTCAGTAAATCTAATGTGATTACAGTTTGTCCTCCTACTTTTATTAATTTTTTCTAACTAAACAGTATCTTCTATACCAATGTGTGAATCCGGGGGGTTTAAATTACTGAATGATTGTGGCTAGTTAAGAGACTAAGGGTTAGTTCACTCAGCAGGTCTTGATGCTCAAATCAGTTTTTTTTGTGCTGTTGTTCACATTTTCAAGTTTGTGAAAATAAACACGAATGCTGCTCATGTTAGCATGTGTTTAGTGAATGTGTAATGGGAGCCTAAATAATGGCGTTAAGATTTTAATCTTAACGCCCCCTCCAGCACAGAATTGTGACGTCTGTCGCATTTCAATGATGTAATATCCACATGTAATTCGACATATCTGTTCTGACTTAAGGAGCACTGCAAAACATCAGATATGTTTCTGATTTAGGATTACATATGATAGTGGCCTAGGTGTGATTAAGGGCTGCATGATATTGGGAAAAATTACATTGCGATATATTTTTTTTCCTCCAATATATATTGTGATGTGTACAAATTTATTTGTGTTCATCAGCATCATCCTTTTTGTATCTAAAATTAGGGCTGCACGATAATCATTGTGTGATATGTATTGCGCATCTTGTAAGTTAAGGCGGTTCTGTAATCAGCGGTAAATTTGGAGCAAATGTAAAAACATTGGAGTCTCAGATTATAATTTCATCATTGGAAGTTCTGTATTAAAATTACTAAATAAGTAAACGCCGTTGAAGTTCATGAAACATAGGAAACTAATATGAAAAGAAAACAGTGAGTCAGAAAGCTGCGCACGTCAGCCAATTGGCTGCGCACTATTATCTGCTGCCGGCTGC
>JAUMHG010034920.1:0-10320 GCA_032359395.1 Enteromius anoplus
TGACACACAGATATCTCAAATATAGTAGGTAGCACACAAATTCTGAATGCCTTTGGCAGATCTCAAATGAGCCATTTTAATCTAATAAAAAAAAATCAATAAAAAAAATTGTGATTACATTTCAAGAGTTAAAATGTTTTGAATACACATTAAACAAATAAAAATGGAGTAAAGTCTAAATGAAATGTTGAGAATAAACTCATTAAATATTGGAAAAAAGTAGTTAAATTTTGAGAAAAAATGTTAATACAAATATAAATGACAAAAAAGTAATTCGATTTATATATTAATAGTTACTAAAACTTTGTAATTGTCTTACTAACTATTAATACGTGGCAAATTAGGAGTTTGAGGCTAAAGTCATAGTTCAAAGTCAGAATTGGAGCCCAAACTAATGTGTGACCTGAAATTTATAGAATTCTGTTTTTGTTTTGTCAAATAATTTCATGTTTCATCATAGAACCAGGTTTAATGCAGGGCATTATTTATCCATTGCAAGTGTTTTCTTGTATGTCACTTGTAGCACTGTGTTTAGAGCTGTAACAGTTTATAGTGAAGCAGATTTTCTGCTGTTTTTCTGAGCAGCCGACTGGCCGTCATCTGTGTGGAAAATTAAAGCAAGTCAACACCCGCTTTGTTTCAGACTGGTTCTGTTTTACTGAAGCAGAAGTGATCAGAGACGATACATGGGTTTAATCAATCTGTGAACAATCCGTGTTTTTCTTCTTTCTTGTCATTTAGCAGACATTTTATCCGAACTTAATTTACAGAACACAGTCCAATTTTCGTTGCCAATAGTGATGTAGTCCGTAAAACCCTCTGGTTACTGGTACAGACCTGTAATCACCCCGGTCGGGGTTATTTTCCACATCTTATTGTATCTTCAGCTGTTAGCTTCTTTCTAAAGATTAAGAGCTTAGCTATCTCTTGTATTTTCAGCTGCCTGGTCTTGTATTTGCCAGGTCATTTTGGTAATAATGCTTTTGCAATGAACAATCACGTAGAATTCATGTAATGTTATACAATGAGCAACATATATATGTTTTGAATCCAGAGGATGAAGAATGTGAATTTGAGGATAAACCTGTAAGAAAAAAAACACAAGATCAGTTTTACAGTTGAAGTAGCTTTTTATGTTTATTCTGGGGTCACATGATTTTTCATATCTATCCGTTTTGTTTTCTTCACAGGATTTTGAGTAACAATAAAATCCAGGAACTTCTGAACGGCTCTTTCATCGGTTTGTCATCACTGGAACGGCTGTAAGTATCATTTGTGCTGCTTTTCTCTTTTTTTGTTTTTTATTTGTTATATTCTCTATTTTACAACGTTTACTTTGTACTCTGTTAAAAGATTGTGATTGTGAACACAGGTTACATCAAGTTTGTCTCCTTACAGACATCTTTTTCCCTTGTGAAAAAGAAGCACACTTTATAAGAAGAGGACTTTGGACATCATTTATGCCTGCCTCTTTTATATTATACTTTTTCAACTTTAGCTAGTGTGGGATTTAGCAGTTTGAGCAAAAAAGTTTTGGAAGCTACATGCAATGAAGTTCAATGTCCTTCCAAGAAAAGATTTGCTTTAACAGAAAAGGCTTGTCAAGAACTACAGCAAATGGCTCATTCAGAATGCTCCAGATATTACGAAGTCACAATTTCACGCAGTTAAATAATAACTCATTAACTATTAACACAGAGCATGTTTTGCATTTGAAATTCACTGCGGAAATGTGCTGCTGTAATGTAAACTATTAAAAACATGAAATAAAACACAATCAAGCATTAAAACAAAACTATTCTGGTTCACCCAAAAACCAAATCAAGATTTGATGAACAAGCATATTAAGACCCCTTCAAAGAATATGCTTAAGTCTGAAGTGAATGTAATGATTTCAAACACTTATGTTAATTGTTATGAAATTAAAATGTTTTGTAGATTGAATTTATATGAAACCCTTGACACTCTGTCTTGAGTAGGAATTAAGTATGTCCTTATATGTCATTTTATAATCATGTTGTGTTCATAATTGCATTTTTTTATCTAAAATGCACTTAAATTATATTTGTAATTGCACGTTTGTGATTAGGTTGCAATTTTCTACATTTTAACCTTATTGAAAACCATGTTCAAGTACTTTACATGTGCTTTAGGATGTTCAGTCAGCACATCGAAACAAGTGTACCCCTTTAAATCATGATAATAGGTTATTAAAGATGTATTCAATTTGTACTCAAAGTAGAACTAAATATAATTAAGTGCACTTCTTTTTCACAAGGGTTTGAGTATAAATGTAGATGGAAAAGTAACAACCAGAGTACTTGTGATGAATTGTTATTATGTTAGGATTATAGTTCATCTCTTCGTGATAAAGCGATTTTATAATGGAAACAAACTAGTCTTGTTTTGTTTGATTTGGCATTCTGAGTTGTTCTGAGTTGCTGTTGACATCCGGTCTGTGACGTAAGCCGTTCCTGGTCCAGGACCAGTGGGTTTTTGGGGATAATTCAAAGCCGATTTGATAGCATTCAAAGGTGCTAATGTTGTCAGGCAGAAAGTGAGGATCACACGGCTGTTGGAGACCATACTGGGGGGGCTGGTCAAGTGAAAGTTAATTATAGCTGTTGCCTTCAGGGAGCACAATTGTCTGGTCTTGGCATGGGTTTACGGCTCTGCCCTGCACTTCTGTTAGAGATTCAGTGTCACTAAAGCAGCGCTGGTCAAATGCTGGAGCTAAATTTAGAGCCGTACATTGAAATGCCGCATTTAGTGCTGCTTTCCCTTATATTGCTGTTTGACTATGACCCAGATTTACAACGAACAGCAGTCGCTGACCAATCGACGTGTTCACAGAACCGGTTTCTTTCAAAGAAGAGCAGAATAAAGGCATCATCGCCACAATAAGCCCATTCTAGAACTTTCTTTTATTTGAAGAAAGCATTGATTTGTTTTCGCTCGCTCAAATCAAGTTCTTAACTTAAGGCTGGAGTAACGTGTGATGTCATCCGTGAGGAATTCTTCTATGGGTGTAGGTGCTTATTTCAGGTCTTGTTAAGGTATTTCAGGTCTATTTGTAAACAATTTCATCATTTAGGTTTCTGGTATTACTCGGAGGGGCATGGCCTATTATAGTCAGTTATAATAAGGTTTCTCTTCACCAAGGGTGCATCTACCTTAATATTATCATTTTATAATACATGCTTTCTATCTGAATATACTACAAAATCTTTGACTTGTAAAGATGTCTTTTCTGCTCACCAAGCCTGCATTTGTTTGATGCAAAATACAACAAAAGCAGTAATATTGTGAAATATAGGACTGGGTATCATTCAAAAAAATTACAGATACCTTGAGTTCGATACCAGTTCCTAAATGATATACCTTTTTTTATACCAATTTTACGAAATCAGTTTTAAGGCACTTTATGTTACGGTTTAAAACAGGCGTCTGCACCATACATTAAAAGAGAGACGCCCAGAATTCATCTTTTTTTCGGTTAAATATTGACAAATACTAGAGCACAACCTAATGTAGAGACAGAAATGACGTACAGTCGTGTGAATGATATAATTAACATAAGGCTATTTTACACACATCTGGTCGAACACGCGGGCTAGTGCTGCAGTCTAATTGGCTCACTGACGTTGATCAGATTAACCCCTTTAGTGATCGAAATTGGGTACCGAAAGACCGAAAGTTTTTTGGTGGTATCGAGGCAATTCGATTAAAAAGTATCGAACTTGATACCCATACCTAGTGAAATATGTTTACTATTTAAAATAATTAATTTCTATTCGAATATCGTTTAAAATGTAATTTATTCCTGTGATTTTTGGCATCATTGTTCCAGTCACACAATCCTTTCTAATCAGACCATTCTAATGGATAACTTCACATGCATCCCAGGCGTTTTCATTTTCCTCCTTGTAAAACCAGTTTCGTACACATGTCACGGCACCACTAAATAAAGAGGTCTCGCAGCTTGGCCCTCGTCTCATCTCCTGGGTCGAGGGAGATCTGGGAATCATCTCAGGAAACAAAGAAGCAGATGGACTGTCGACTTGTGTTTTGCTTGAGTGCAGAAGGAATTGATGTTCGCTACGGTTGTGATTTGTTCTGGAAGCCTGCTTTCATGGAGCCTGTAGACCCCGTCGTCTTGAGGGATGCGTGAGGTATTGACCGTTTCATCCGGTTGCAAAGCGTCCTGTTGATTCGAGACTCAATCTGTGCATGGTTCCGTTTATAATGTGAGGGAGTTCTCTGCTCTTTTTATGTCGGGAGAATGATACAGTGGAGGGGATGAAGAGCTAAAGCCTTGTCTTTATGACACGATGGAAGTGTAAACATCTTTTGATCTTCCCATGCTTTGAAAGCCGGAGGAATTTATCTTGCGCTCTCTTGACGGCGCGGCGGGTTTCTGCGTCTGGGCTTTCATGGCACAGTTACCTTCCAGTGCTGCTCCCTCTGTGCCCTCTCTGGCTTTCTGTTTTCACACTTCCCTCTCGCTCCGATGCCTCCTGCCCAGAGCACAGCGCTGCTTTTGTCATTCTAATGAATCGCGCTGAAGCCAGAGATGTCAGCAGTCTGATTCACACATTATTCTCTAGCTCTTTGTCTCCATGCTGGTGATTTGGAGTGTGTGTGTACACTCTTAAAGACTGAAGAAAATGCAGGCCTGCCTTTTCATTGCAGTTAAAGGGGTAGTTCACCTAAAAATGAAAAGCCTCAAGGACTGACTTTCATGGAAGTTGTTCATACACTGAAACTGAGTGGGGCTTTCAAGCACCACAATTACAAAAAAGCATCATTAAAATGTGGTCCATATAATTTATTCCAAGTCTTTTTAATTCCTATAAAAGATCAGAACCAAAATTTTAGTTATTTACTTAAATCTCAGTCTTCTTGTCGATCTTCTTACAAATTATTTTAAATGAAAACCTTTCAGTGAATCAGTTCGTTTGGTTCACAAAACCAGTCTGGATGATTTGGACTGATTCTGAACTTAAGTTTGACTCAGTGAATCGGTTGCAGTTCTTAAAGGGATAGCTGACCTAAAAATTGGATTCACATTGTTCCAAATTAGACTTTCGTTAATCTTCAAAACTAGGATTTTATTTAGTGAACACAAGGTTTTTGGATGGAGAGCTTTTTCGGAAGAGAATACATGCAACCAAAACTTTCATCAATCAATGTGAATCAGACGGTTTAATACATTTTGTGAATAGATATGGTTGCTTAAATGGAAAAATTTAATGTTGGCTTTACTTGATGTTATATTTTGACATTATTTGACTTTTCAGAGCACATCAAATATGGTAAACGCAGAAAAAACGTTTATGCTAGGGTTCATTGCACACATTTTAGCTGCTGTGTGTGACATATTTGGGGTAACTTTTGTGTGTCAGTTGTTATTTATATGTGAATAAAACCCTAAAAGTCATAAACAATTATCTCTCTTCACAAAATTTGGATTAGAGAAATGATTTATTTAGATGATTTAATTTCTTTAATACTTAAATATTGTTTCAGGTGTTTGGTGTTGAAGTTTGATCACACATAAATTTAGAAAATGTCATTTTTCTGTCTCGATGTATTCTGGGAAGCTTCTGAAGAGTGTTTAGATTGAGTGTACTGTTTTCCCTTCTCTCCCCTCACTCCTCCGACCCTTGTGCAAAGGTTATGAGGAGTGCTTCTGGGACGCGTGTTTGCCTTTCCACTCCAGAGACCTGCCCGCTGTGACCTACAGCTCCAGCAGATCTTCTCTGTGTAAATGTCTCTTCTCACAGAAAGAAAGGGCTTTTCCATATACTCTGACCGTTTGCTTGACATGGAAACATTCTGAGGTTCAGTTTAAGGATTGTCATTTGCTCTTCCAAACTTCTTGACTTCGTGAAGATTGTTCGAAGAAACGTATGGTTTTGAATGATATCAGAATGAGTACATTCCTTCGAACTATTACTTTAATGCACCAACTACTCAATAAAACATTTAAAGTATTAAACAATTGATCTAAATGGAAACTATTATTTTTTTTATTCTTTCGGGGGGGGGGGAAATACCATGGTGTCAATATGGTACATGTAAGTAAATAAATAAATAAATAAACTGATTTACTTTTTGTTTCCATTGGTAAAAATGTAATAGATTCATGTGCTAACATTTATAACTAATATTTTTATTAATATAATATTTAATATTGCCTTGACCAGTTTGTGGTCGGAAACATTTATTGATGTAAAAAAAATAAATAATAATAGTTATTATAATAAATAAATAGAAAAGTCTCACCTGCATTCGTTTGCTAAAAAATTATGTAAAACCGTAATATTGTAAAAATAATTTGACAATTTATAATAGCTGTTTTCTGTTTCAATGTATTTAAATATGTAATTTATTTCTGTGATCAAAGCAGAATGTTTAGTAGCATTACTCCAGTCTTCATTGTCACATAATTCTCCAAACAAATCATTCTAATATGTGACCCTGGACCACAAAACCCGTCTTAAATCAACGGGGTATATTTGTAGCAATAGCCAACAATACATTGTATGGGTCAAAATGATTGATTTTTATTTTTGGCCAAAAATCATTAAGATATTAAAGTAAAGATTATGTTCCAAGAAGATTTACTAAAGCTTAATGATTTAGTCATATGCATTGCTAAAACTTGATTTGGACAACTTTAAAGATGATTTTCTCCGATTTTTTATTTTTTTTATTTTTTTTTCCACTGTCTTATTCCGGATTTCCAAAAAGGTGTATCGGCCAAACAACGTCCTATCGTAACAAACCTTACATCAGTGAGAAGCTTATGTATTCAGCTTTCAGATGACGTGTATATCTCAGTTTTTGATCCAGGGTCACATATGCTAATGTGCTGCTCAAGAAGCATTACTGATTATAATCAGTGTTGAAAACTCTTGTGCTGCTTCACGCGTTTATAAAACCGTGGTACATTTTCAAACGTTGCTGTTCTCGAAGAACTCCTATAATCATTGATTTCACCTCCGTCTCTCTCTTCTCTCTCTCGTATTGTGTGCCTCCTCCATTCCACCCTTAAACCACAAATGGCGTGACTTCAAAGAGACTCGCATGTTTAGTCCTCCTTTGACGCAGGAACTCTGTGATGATGTTTTCAACAGGACTAGGCATCTAGCGCAGGTGTGGGCTTTGGGTATCAATGACGGGAGCCTTTGAACTTATCCCTTCCTCTTATATCAGATTGTGGGATTATTCATTTTCCACTCGGTCAGTGGTGGTCAGTCAGTTCCTGCTGTATTACAGTCACTGTGCCATATTACAGTGGTCGTTGTAAGATCACAGTGTGCCATTTCCTATAATTGGTGTATAATAACGTGCAGCGTATGGGGATATTATTGAATTACCTAAACTGATTCATTTTTGCCGATCGAGTTACTGCTTTTGAAGAGCTTCCAGTCCGCATGTTACGTTACACTGCTAAGCGAGAGTGATTTATTAAGGGCTGTGCGTTTGCTCATGGCTGTTAACTATGGCACGTCACAGCATCAAACGCTTTGAGTGTTATACCCACTGGCATGTTTTCTGAGTAACCTGTTATTACAGGGCTGGGTTGGCTCATGTTTGAATTGGGTGCTCGAAATTAACCAAAGACCGTGTTTTTTAAGCGTTTGATTATGTTCACCGTCTAAAACCTTTTTTGTTTTTCTTTCTTCGCAGGGACATAAAGAACAACATAATCACACATATTGAACCAGGAGCTTTTTATGGACTTTTCGCCCTCAAGAGACTGTAAGTATTACTCTTTCATGCTTGTTGACACTTTAGGTATGTTCACACGACTAAAACCGGACAGTTTTTCTTGGGTGTTTCTGATATGATTCTTAACAAGCGTTACTATAACTGAAAGGCCTGCAGTACATCCGGCAGGCCACTAGTCAGCGATGTCTATTCGTAAAGAAACCCTACGTGTCAGCACATTCCCACAGACTGAACAGGTAGTTTTTATTTGGATGACGTCACTTTTCACGTATTTGTATTTTCAGAGTTGAGATAACAGTACCGTTTTCAAAAACGCGCACTTTAAAACCCTGTTTCAAAAGCTCACAAAACTTTGTTTTGTAATTGAATAGCCAAAACACAAGCATTTTCGCTTTTTGTTTTGTTTTGTTTTTAAGTTAAAAACATTGTTGTGGAAACAGCCCCTAGAAATTGTTACTCTGAATCGAAGACTTTATTAACTGAGGAAAAAGTATGCATTTATTTAACTTCAATTAATGTACTTAAATAAATAACTAGAAAACTAAAATACATGAAATGACAAAAAAAAATATAAAAACAAAGCTTTTTTATGTTTAAATTAAAAGACAAATTTAAAATAAAATAAATAAATCTATTATGCAATATGTATATATCAACAATTTATTCATGTATATTACTTATTAATATATTTAAATATTAATATCCTACCATAATTAATCTTGCATTTACAAAGATTTATTTAAATTTGAACACCATTATGTGTATGTATGTGTTTTATTTTACTAAAACTCATACGTACCTTTTATTTATTAAAAAAAAAAATGTAATCAAATTTTATTTATTTAATGTCATTGCTATATAAAATTGTTTACAATAGCATGCCATTTGTTAACATAGTTTAATGTATTAACTAACTTAATCAAACAATGAAGAAACAATATTTATTTATTTACTTGGTTACCGTTAGTTAACAAACATACAATCATTCATTCTTAGTATATGTTAAATATTGTTAACTAATGGACCTTATTGTGTGTTACCAATATGCATATTTTATTGTTTTGGAAGATTATATCCTGACACTGCTCATTTTGTTGCGGTTATTAAAATTCAATTGATAATTTACCTAAAACAGAACTCAGTAATACTGAAACCGCACTGGTTGACACCTCTTTTGCTCAAATGCTGTGATTTCAAGTAAAAAGCTTCACCGTTGGGTGTGTGCAGCTACAGAAAGAAGACTTCATCTTTCTGCAGTTCTTCACTCCAGATGGACGATGTCCAGACAGCACTCTGCACAGCATGACTGATGCTATCGACTGTAACATGCCAGTACTTCTGTGTGTGTGTGTGTGTGTGTGTGTGTGAGTTGGAGAAAGAAAGGAGAGTTTGTTCAGTGTTGTGTGTGGAGTGTGTATGTGGCGAGCGCTCGGTTATATACGTTCTCCTGCGAGGTTTGCGTGTATGGACGCAGTCGTGTAATATGACTCACTCCTTGCCAATATAAACTTCTCTCTGGCTGGCTAAATGGAGAAGTATGCAGCTCCCCTGTACAAGAATTGCTGTCGTGCTGACTTTTGAGAGAGTGCAGAAGATGAATTTTCACAGTTTTATAGTCCAAGCTACTTTGCCAAATGTCAAAGTGTCCTGAACTTTAAAATGAAATTAAGTGATGCTAATTACCAAAAGCATTCATTAGTCATTAGCTTGAGAAGAGTGTGTGAGAGATGATAATATCTAAGTATTATCTAAAAGACGGTTTTATGTGATCATGATGAGCATTATTCATACTTAATTAAACTGTTAAATTATTATACTCATAACTTCAGGAAAATTAAATGTTGGGGTTTATTGTTTAAAAAGCGATTTATGTTATAATATTTTGTTTAATATTATAAATAATATAAATACTAACATATAATATATAATTGTGTTTATTGTTTATATTATTTCTATACAAAGTTACATACAGAAGATAATTATAAAAATTGTCTTCATTTGTCTGATCCTGTTTTAGTATCCAATGTTTTGAGGGTTTTTTTTCCTTCATAGATTTATTGTACTTTTTTTTTTTTTTTCACTTTGTAGGTTTTTGTTGTTGTTGTTTAATATGTCAATCATCAGTTATCTTTATTTTTGGTACGTTGTTACAGCCTAGTATTTATCAGTAGTTGTATCCAATATTTTAAGTTGTAACCTGATTGTACAGTACTTTTTTAAAGTAGAAACATTATGATTTTAACATGTTTTTCAGAAAGTCTCATGCTTACTGTGACTGCATTTATGTGCTCATCAATACAGTATAGAGACACTAATATTGTAAAATTAATGCAATTTAAAGAGTTTTTATTTCAATATATTTATTATAAAATGTAATTTAATCTCATAATGAAAAGCTGAATTTTGATGCTGAATCTTCGGTGTTGCATCCGTGTATTTGCATATTAAAATGCATTACAATAGAAAACAGTTATTTTAAATAATAACAATAATAATATTTCACGGTAACACTTTATAATAATGTTCAGTTGCAAGGCATTCATAAGTGATTAGTTAATGATCAACTAATCATTTACTAAA
>JAUMHG010034921.1:0-10313 GCA_032359395.1 Enteromius anoplus
TTCAGGTGACTACCTCTTGAAGCTCATCGAGAGAATGCCAAGAGTGTGCAAAGCAGTAATCAGAGCAAAGGGTGGCTCTTTTGAAGAAACTAGAATCTTATGATGTTTTCAGTTATTTCACCTTTTTTTGTTAAGTACATAACTCCACATGTGTTCATTCATAGTTCTGAAGCCTTCAGTGAGAATCTAACAATGGTCATGAAAATAAAGAAAACATATTAAATGAGAAGGTGTTCAAACGTTTGGACTGTACTGTACTTAATCGAGTACATTTTTAACACAAATGGCCTTGATTTGAATTTCTTCGGAAGTTCTACACCAGCATTTATCATCATCATTGGCAAATATGGAGAGCAAAGCAATGCTATTGGTTGTTACACACTTGCTCTTATAGCAGTTATGGACCGACTCTTACTCTTGTTCCAAGGGTGCTCTGAATGCTGCCTCAAATGCTTGAGTGGGATTCCCTACGCCTCTCTGATCGCAACCATCCTGCTGTACGCTGGGGTGGCGCTCTTCTGTGGCTGTGGTCATGAGGCTCTCTCTGGAACCGTCACCATCCTGCAGACCTATTTTGATGTTGTCCGGTCGCCTGTTGATGCCCTGGATGTCTTTACCATGTGAGTGCCTCAATCACAAAGCCATTTTAGTAGCAACCTATTTCAAATGTACTGTGCATGAATCTAATTCAGTTTTAGTCATCAGTTCTTAACGTAATTCTAACTGAAACCTGATCAAAAATGACTGACAAACAAAAATTGCTCATAAATTTATTATGATATGTTATTACCTAATGTTGGATTCAATAATTTTATCAGCTTTTCTTGTTGTTAAAAATTGATTTTCTTTCGATTAGCACAAGTTTTGTGTTTCTTTTGGAAGTAATTAATTGCATTATAGGCCTCACTGATTTGATCTTATGCACCTGTGTTTCAAAGGTGATAATGAGCATTTACAATCAATTTTGAGAAGACTGGCCATTTTTAAATGTTAACATTAAATTAGGTAAAGATTTTCAGCACAGCACAAGGATTTCTTAACACGACAAAAAAAGACTGTGTGATATAACTACACTCTTAAAAATAAAGGTGCTTCAGGATGCATTTTTGTATAAATGGTTCCATAAAGACCCTTTAACATCAAAGAACCACAAAAGGTTCTTTGCTGCAAAAGAAGGTACTTCAGATAACAAAAGGAGAGTTTTTTAAATGTATTATTTTAAAATATATTTTCCCACACGCATATTTCTAAAGAACAGTGACACACTCAGTGACATATAAGATCTACCACGTTCGGTTTTGGCATCGGTCCCATTTAGAGAATTAAGTGTTCTGAAATCGCACCAGATCAGCCAAGCACACCTGCTCACCGGAACTCCACTGGTGGGAAGGAGAGCAGGATGGAGGAGAGAACGAAAGAAACGAGTGGGTGGAGGAAGGAATAGTGGCAGTGAAGCAGCATTTTTTCAGCCATCTTATTTTACTAAATGCTTTGAAATAAGACTGCATAATTCAAGTTAATCTACACACAAAATTAAGTGGATTAGGGCTTCACAAAAAACTTTGACACCAGTATACCAAATGTTATCTTATTTAATTACCACTGAGTGCAAGATAAGCACAGATCCTCTTTTTATATGGAAATGACTAATCATTCTTGTTTTACTTTCTCAGGATTGACATTTTTAAGTATGTGATCTATGGCGTGGCAGCAGCCTTCTTCGTCTATGGTATTCTGCTGATGGTGGAGGGATTTTTCACCACTGGGGCCATTCGGGATCTCTATGGGGACTTTAAGATCACCACCTGTGGGCGCTGTGTCAGTGCTTGGGTAAGATCAAACCCCCATTTCAAAAGAACTAATGCACAAGCAGGAGAGCACGTTAAGTAATGTGCTGTAATGCAGAAAAGCAATTATCTTGAAATTATGAATATTACATAAAATTATATTTACTTATGTATTATTATTGTTTTTACATTACACAAGTTTGGCTTGTGCACTAAAGGAAATCACATACACAAACGTAAAAATTATGTTATTAACTAGATCATGTTATTCCAAACCCTTAAGACCTTTGTTCATCTTCAGAAACACAGATTCCTTTATTTTGATAAAATCTGAGAGCTTTCTGACTATTGACTGCTATTTTATGAAACAAATTCTATCACTTTTTGAGGCATATTCACTAGATGCATTACTTCATAAAATTAATGCTGAACAAATGACTGTCACATGGACTATTTTAACGATGACCTCACTGTCTATGCAGGGTCAGTAAGCCCTCAGATCTTATCAAAAATATCTTAATTTGTGTTAAAAAAAAGTTCTTTCAGGTTTGGAAAAACATGAAAATGAGTAATTAATTACATTTTTGGTTTGGGTGAACTATCCCTTTAAATGAGGCATAAAAAAAATTGCACACTTGTATCAGAAAATGCTTCAAGTGGCTGATTATGTCACCTCTGCATCATGCGTTCCTAAATTTATGAGTTACTACAGTTATGGAGTTTATATAGGCAAGTTTAGACTGCTCTGTATTAGCTTGTGAGAACAAAATGTAACATCTGCTCTCAGCCCTAGTATTACAGTATACAGTTTTAATTACTATGCATGCATTTATGCCACCTCTGAGCAGCATTATACAGTCTGTGTAAAGACACTTCATAATCACTTCTATGCCACATTTGCAGTATAAATTTGGCAGAATCCATTTATGTTAAATGAATTCCATATGGTGTAGTGTGGAAGTACTTGAAAGTTGTCAAAAACATGCATATCTCTTCCTCTCTTCTTCAGTTCATCATGCTTACTTATATCTTCATGCTGGCTTGGCTGGGAGTTACAGCCTTCACCTCCCTGCCAGTCTTCATGTACTTCAACATCTGGAACACCTGTCAGAACATCACACAGGTGGAAAGTTCCAACCTTTGCTTCGACCTGCGTCAGTTTGGTGCGTAGCTCATCTCAGGAGTCATTTCTCATGTTCTATGCATACTGGTGTAAACAAAATACTTAGCCAGCAAAATAAAATATGGATCTATGGACAAGAACGCTGCCTAGGATTTTCTAGTCAGATTCAAGCGCATCTGGATTACAAAATAAGTCAATAAGTCAGCAGTGAATGCCAAGTTTAGCTGTAGGGCTGTCTGAGATTACTTAAAACAACGTAGATGTTTTATATTGCAGTTTATTGCCAGTTTTATTGCAGAAATGACTGAATGTAACAGCCAAGATGTATTCCAAACAAGACCAGGGCATATTGAAAAATAACTCATTAACTGAATAAAACAGCTAAATTACAAAATGCATATATAAACACTATTAAGATATAATTTAAAAACTTTTGTTACATATTACAAAACACCATGGTGTATCATTACTGCTGGAATCAACATTATGATATTTCTATATAATTTTAAAGCAGCATTGTAACATAAAAGACACATTAAATCACCACTACTGATCTGTTGTACACCATTTTGCCATTACGACAGCCATTATGCAATAAAATGACCCAAGTATGACTACAACTGAACACTAAATGCCAGCTTTGACATACTTAATTTTCATATATGCATGTACTGTCATTGCATTATTAATAAATCTTCCATTAACACATCTTACTTTATTTGAATCGCAGGAATTGTGCCCATCGGTGATGAAAAAAGACTGTGCATTGCTTCTGAGAACTTCATGAAGATGTGTGAATCTAATGAGGTCAGTTGGCAGTTCTGAAGCAGGGCCTGTTTTATCCTGAATGATGGCCTTCATCTAAATTCAATCCGCCATTACAGTCAACGGCCTTTTGCATAACAGAATTGTTGGGAGCGAGAGAGAGAGAGAGAGAGAATATGAATAAATTGTGAACCTTTCCATGCTTTTAAGTGTTTAAGTATTTGCAGCTCCTTGTATGGACAGTATCCTTATGCTTTCACAATATTGTTAATAAAAATGTCATAGTAGAGTTTATCATTATCGATCATTTTGAAGATATAGGGCCAGATTTACAGCTTGCAAAAGCATGATTTACTAAGGTAAAATTAAGGTAAAATTTAATGTGATTGAGCATATGAAGTTCACGTCTTTCTGAAAAGGGTGAAAAGGTGTGAGTTAATTTGACCTTAGCATGCATATATATGCATTTGTTGGAGTTTTCCTATGAGGCACAACATTTATGGAGACCATTTAATTAATTGCAGTGTGATCTACTAAGACTTGTGGTAGTCAGCTGACCAGTATTTGCACCATTATGTATTTGTTTAGTAAATCCAGCCCTGGATTTATCTGCAATTCTTGATGATTTGTCACAGAAAACCATCCACGTTTCTCCTCTTCACAGTCTTTTTTTGTCTCTTTCTCCAGCTGGATCTGACATTCCACTTATTTGTCTGCGCACTTGCGGGGGCTGGAGCAGCCGTTATCGCCATGGTGAGCTTTTCCATTCCTGTTTCTTACTTTCCATCTTGCTTTCTTAATTGCTTTTTCTGCGTCGTATGTATTTTCTCTGAATCTACATTTCATTTCAGGGCAATAAATGAAATATAGATTGATTTATGAGTTCCATTCATTTTAAGAATGCAGTGACACCTGCAAGGTAATATGAAATCTCAGCTCAACAAGTATGTTTTAGACATCAAGGACTTGCAGTCTAAAGGCTTGTCTAAAATGCAATAGACATCCAAGGCCTCTTTTAAAATAGTGAGCGAGCAAAGAGAGAAGGAGACAGAGAGAGGGAGAGGAACACTCATCATCGAAAATGCAGGAGGTGTTGTTGCCATGGAAACAGAAGAGGAGAGGGAAGGAAGGAGAGAAGCTTGTTTGGAACGGCGATAAGTGATTGTGAGACACCATTTTCTGTGAGGCAGCTTTTTCTACCCTTTGGTTTGAACCTTGCAAAGCTGTTTTCATTGGTTAATATGTGGAAGATAAATATAATAGCATCTAATTAATTTGATGCAGTCAATACACTGTGTTTTTGCACTGCATTGTGGTTTTGTCTTCGGCTTAAGCTTCCTTGAAAAAGCACAATGCGTTTGTTCTCTGCAAAGGCAACAGTCTGGCATCATTTATGCGAGTTAATTGCGTTCCAAAATGGTTCGGAAATGAGAAAACAGCTTGGACATTAAGTACTTGGAAACAAAGAGTCTACAGAATTGGATCATAATTTGTGCTCTTTTCATTATATAATTACATCATACCTTTCAGGGAACATTGCTGCATACTTGCAGTCTGCAGATTTGTGAAGCAATAACGCCACCCATAGGTGCACAGAAGAACTTCAGCAAAAAAAGAAGTGACCGCAAATGAAACCGCAGAAGCCATTTTTATCCTGGAAGTGCATTAATTATGCAATAATTTTCAGCAACATCCAAATTGAATGGCATAGTTTACCCCAAAATTGGCATCAGTTATCTATTCTGTTGTTCCAAAGATCGAATTATTCACAGACGTTTCTTACATTAAAAGTAACTGGTGACCAAATGCTCCAAAAATGCACCAAGGCATCATAAGTCTTTCATTTTAGTTATGGTTCTCATTTATATGCTTTAAAAAATGCACATGAATATGGAATAAATTTGCTGCATCGCCGTTGGTTACGAAGACTCACAAGAACCAATGTCAAATAAGGTCAAACCTAGTGTGGTTTCTTTAAATGCACATATTAAAATATACAAGAGCATAAATGAATGCAATTTAAGTGCAAGGACAAGATTATCAGTAAATAAAAAGATGTTATTTGGCTTTTTGGAGCTTGACTTCCCTTGACTTTTTATGTCCCATTTTAGCGTAAATGAAACATTTGATACTTTTTTCCACAGAAGCAAGAATATCATGCAGGTTTGAGGGTGAACAACAGTTAGGAAAGCAGCAAGTAATCTTCTTCCTTTCTCTTTTTCAATGATCTGGCTACTGTGATAGGTGGTGGCGGTGTCTGTCCTCATCCGTAACCACGTCATTCTGACGTCTAAGAGCACGGGGAGGTACTGCACACGTTTCTGAAGCCAGCTCCGGTCTGGGGTGTCCCTTCCCACATCCCGACACACTCTCTGTCCACCAAGAGCTCCACCACCATCACCCACTACAGCGACTTTTATAATGGCGTCCCTTAATTGGCTTGATTAAAATAACACCCAGGCTCTTCCGTTTTGCAATATAATTTCAGTCCCTGTCCTTTTCCCACCTCCCCAAGTTAACCCACCAGTTACAAGCGATAACCCGTGTATATGAAATAACCTGGCTTATATTCAGCTGGAACTGGACACCATGCCATCTGATGGGGGAAATAACTGATCTAGTTGCTCTCCAGTCTAAACTGGGCCACTAAACGCCCTCAAAGATGGCTCATAGGCACTAACACTAACCCTCCCCTCTAACCCTTGTGTTGCTGTAGGTGCACTACCTGATGGTGCTGTCGGCTAACTGGGCTTACGTGAAGGACGCCTGCCGGATGCAGAAATACGAGGACATCAAATCCAAGGAGGAGCAGGAGCTTCACGATATCCACTCTACTCGCTCTAAAGAGCGTCTGAACGCATACACATAAAGCACGCGCTCTTGCGCACACATATAAATATGTATACACACACACACACACGAACACACACAAGCATGCCCTTCCCCTCCCTAAAGACACATATTATATAAACTAAACTTAACTATGTCTAATTTCCATGGTTCCGGGATCAGATGGGATGGGGAGGTAAATTACTGTAACACTTGCGATGTACGGGTGTGACCCAGAATGTTGGTCTAGGGACGTGCTTATCGTCTCCATTCCAACGTCTTTGACTACCCAGGATTTAGATTTTCATTTCGTAGTCTTTGTTCTGATTTCATTTCTCCTCTACCTCCCTTTTTCCGTCAACGTGTTTGAGAGCACAACCTGTTGAGTGACTCCTCTTTTGTACCACATACTTTTAGGTTTCATTGGGTCTTGTTAGGGGGATTGGGATTAGCCAAAGGGATTACAGAACACTTTTCACCTTTTTGTATTACACGCCGATGATTTACGCTCACCCTATAAACGGCTAGTCATGATTTCGATTTTCTTTAGACTTTTTAAAAACCAAAATGTGACCAAACTTGTAACTTATGATTTACAGGTGAATCGCTCCGGCTGCCGCACTTATAGCAGCAAACAGCACAAACAATGTACAGATTCTTTTTCCAACAAATTCAGTTTTGGAGTGCCAGGGATTAAAAAAAAAAAAAAAAAAAAAGTACCTTAAAGTGACTTTTACTGCTATACTGTAGCTTGGCCTAACTGTATATGCTAGCTGTGCACAGTATTAACGGAAGGTGTGACACTGGTGCTTAGAAACATTTGTTAAGCTTTGACAGAGATGGCTGCTGATTGCAAAAGAAGGATGTCTCAAATCAGCTAGAACGGTCAAGTAGGATTTGCCTTGGGAGACTCTACGGATATTTGTTTTCTCTCATTCATTGCAAGCCATACTCTCACATGCAAATAACATTTTCAGGTGTTTTATTGCTTAGTTTTAGCTTTAACTTTTTAAATGCAAGTACTCAAACAAAAACAGGTTTTTCTGTCATTCCTCTGAACTGTATATATCTCTTTTAAATGTATACGCATTTCATGTCGGTTTCTGAAACCCATCTCGGCAGTCAGTGTTAGGTGATATTCTTGGGAAGTATAAATCTAAGTGGAAAAGTTGATTGCAACGGACTCTGCCAAACACTGGAAAGTTAAAGAAGGTATTTACATGGCATTCGAACACGTTTCGAATTAAAGTTAGAAGGATATGGGATGTACAAGCATGTGTTACTCCAAACTCAGCGTTTTGGCTCAGTCTTGCCGACTTCAGTTGCCCTACTTTTTGCAGTAAAGTACTTTTGTCGGTGTCTCAAAAAAACAAAAATAAAAAAACAAGCTCGTTTTTGTGCACTTATGGACCATCGTGAGTTTTTTGGTGTAAGTGCATTTGGAATCAGCGCTGAGTCCCTGTACTCCTATTAGTCATGCAGCTTTTTTAAAACCACAAAAGAAACTTGTATTAGGTAAAAAGTACATAAATAGTTGTTATTTGTGGCATGGTTATGCATCCAATGGTAATAGTTTTAACTAACTCAAAATGAAAAAAAAAAAATCCTTTATTTTGATTTTTACACTTATGACTGTCTTGCTGGGGTCGATTACATATTTTTTTTCTAAATGTGCAGTATTACAGTTGCTACGCTAACAATATTAAGCTAAGTATCTTATTAGGTTGTAGTGTTTTGAGTTTTGTCCTTTCTAGTTTGTGATGATTTTTCCGAACCATGTCTTAAACCTATTCTTGTTATGATGTTGCGTATCCAGTATTACCCTGACATTGCTTTCAGCTTTATCCACATACTGTACTAGTTTTTTGTACTTTCACTGAGAATGCTTTGTAGCAGGCAGTAAAATTAACTGGTTTTGTACATAAATGTGCCAACAGCTTGACAGTGGCTTTTTTCTTTTTCTTTTTAAACTGTAGGAACAAACTTGCTTGCGTAAATAAAGACACTTGTGTACTTGTTAATTAGTTTGGTTTTAATTGTTCATGTTTGTTGTGTAGTTTTGATACGTACTTCTTTTTTTTTTTGAGTCATGCAATCTTATTTAAAGCCTATTATTATAGCATGTACTGCTTAGTTTTTAAACAATCCAAAGTTAAAATGCATCGATTTTTAAAGCACTTTGAAATACATGCTCGCAAGAGTCTGAGAACAATCAAACTTTAACCAAAATTGTTAGTCTTTACATTAGTTTATAAATCATGTAAGGCTCATTCATAAAGTGTATGCAACAAAACAATAATCGGCGATTTAAGCAACAAACAGTGTCTTAATAACATTCAACAGAAAAAGGTAAATATGGCAAAGGAAAAACGAAGTAGGATGAGAATGATATTTAAAGGAATCAAGAATCAGCAGGTGGAACACGTCTTTCAGGTACATAGCTGAAAACATTTCATTATATCAAATATTAACTGGGTTTATGCTTTAATTAAAATACCATTTTTATTGTAAATTAACATTATTAAAATTTAAATTTATAAATGATGTATAAACACGTATAAAGCTCTGGAAAAAAATAAGAGACCACTGCAATTTACACCTAAATCAGTTTCTCTCTGAGTATGACAAGCATTCCATGCCAGTCTTTGTGAAATTTCTACACAAACATACTTCATTCTTTTTAATGAGGTGCTTATTTGGTGAGCACCTGAATCCAATCCTATTTAACTGGGAAAGGTATAAAAGAGCACTGCTGTAATCGACATTCTCCTCTTGCAATGTGTCCAGTTGGATGGTAAAAAAATGTTAGAAGTCTTTCAAAAGTAATTGGAACTTTAAAAATAACCACTGAACATGCCAAAAGCAGTGAAAAGAAAGGTTTTGAGTCAAGGAAATAGGGCGTAATCCTAGCTTTACTGGCACAAGGATTCAGTGAGCGTCATGTTGTTTCTATCCTTAATATTTCAAAGACGACAGTTCACCAAAACAAGGTAAAGCAACAGACACTAGGAACAACAAAGCTACAGCCTGGAAGAGGCAGAAAATGGGTCAGTAACAAGCGTGATGACCGCAAACTCATTCGAATGTTAAATCAAGAACCGTAGGCTGAGCTCAAGTGTCCTTCAACAACAGTGGCAAACTGAGACTGGGGTGAAGTGGGCTGAAGTCATGCAAAGCCAGAAAAAAGCCCTTCATCAGTGAAAAACAAAGAAGAGCCAGGCTGGAGTTTGCAATAGACCACAGGAATTGGACTGGAGTAAGGTAATCTTTTCTGATGAGTCCAATATTTAGCTTTGGCCAACTGAGACCTGGAGAGGCCGACAACCCACAGTGTATTGCACCAACTGTAAAAAATGGAGGGTCAGTGATGATCTGGGGGTGCTTCAGCAAGGCTGAAATTGGACAGGTTTGTCTTTGTGAAGGGCGCATGAATCAAGCGAAATACAGAGTTGTTCTAGAAGAATATTTGCTTCCTTCTGCTTAGACGATGTTGTGCAACTCGGAGGATTGGATTTTTCAACAAGACAATGCACCATGCCATACAGCCAGAGCAATCAGACTCTGAATGGAAGATCACCAGATCAAGACCTGTCATGGCCAGCCCAATCTCCAGATTTGAACTCCATTGAAAACCTCTGGAATGTAATCAAGAGGTAGATGGATGGTCACAAACCATCAAGAAAGCTGAGCCGTTTGCCTTTTTACAAAAAGAGTGGTATAAAGTTACCCAACACACAGTAAATTTGCCCGAGTAAATTTTACTCAAATTGAAGAAAATTTGACTCTACGAAATATAACATTTGGTCCCT